>VKOC01001775.1:0-26971 GCA_009364415.1 Spea multiplicata
CATTGAGGGCATCTTGAATTTGGGCCCTTTCACTTTTCCATCAATGTCTACATCTGGAACATCCACATCTAATTCTGGACCCTTGATGTCAACTTTGGGACCTTTTACGTCCCCTTCCACTTTAGGGCCTTTCAGGCTTAAATCAAAATCAGGCATTGACATTTTAGGCAGATTCATTGAAGGCATCTTGAATTTGGGCCCTTTCACTTTTCCATCAATGTCTACATCTGGAACATCCACATCTAGTTCTGGACCTTTAATGTCAACCTTGGGGCCCTTCAAATCCCCTTCTACTTTAGGACCTTTCAGGTTGACATCAGGCATGGACATTTTAGGCAGATTCATTGAAGGCATCTTGAATTTGGGTCCTTTCACTTTTCCATCAATGTCTACATCTGGCGTATCCACATCTAATTCTGGACCCTTGATGTCAACTTTGGGACCTTTTACGTTCCCTTCCACTTTAGGGCCTTTCAGGCTTAAATCAAAATCAGGCATTGACATTTTAGGCATATTTACTGAAGGCATCTTGAATTTGGGCCCTTTCACTTTCCCATCAATGTCTACATCTGGAACATCCACATCTAATTCTGGACCCTTGATGTCAACTTTGGGACCTTTTACATCCCCTTCCACTTTAGGGCCTTTCAGGCTTAAATCAAAATCAGGCATTGACATTTTAGGCATATTCACTGAAGGCATCTTGAATTTGGGCCCTTTCACTTTCCCATCAATGTCTACATCTGGAACATCCACATCTAATTCTGGACCCTTGATGTCAACTTTGGGGCCCTTTATGTCCCCTTCCACTTTAGGGCCTTTTAGATTTAAATCAAAATCAGGCATGGACACTTTAGGCAGATTCATTGAAGGCATCTTGAATCTGGGCCCTTTCACTTTTCCATCAATGTCTACATCTGGAACACCCACATCTAGTTCTGGACCTTTAATGTCAACCTTGGGTCCCTTCAAATCCCCTTCTACTTTAGGACCTTTCAGGTTGACATCAGGCATTGACATTTTAGGCAGATTCATTGAAGGCATCTTGAATTTGGGCCCTTTCAGTTTTCCATCAATGTCTACATCTGGAACATCCACATCTAATTCTGGACCCTTGATGTCAACTTTGGGGCCTTTTACGTCCCCTTCCACTTTAGGGCCTTTCAGGCTTAAATCAAAATCAGGCATTGACATTTTAGGCATATTCACTGAAGGCATCTTGAATTTTGGCCCTTTCACTTTCCCATCAATGTCTACATCTGGAACATCCACATCTAATTCTGGACCCTTGATGTCAACTTTGGGGCCTTTTATGTCCCCTTCCACTTTAGGGCCTTTTAGATTTAAATCAAAATCAGGCATGGACACTTTAGGCAGATTCATTGAAGGCATTTTGAATTTGGGCCCTTTCACTTTTCCATCAATATCTACATCTGGAACATCCACATCTAATTCTGGACCCTTGATGTCAACTTTGGGACCCTTTATGTCCCCTTCCACTTTAGGGCCTTTTAGATTTAAATCAAAATCAGGCATAGACACTTTAGGCAGATTCATTGAAGGCATCTTGAACTTGGGCCCTTTCACTTTTCCATCAATATCTACATCTGGAGTATCCACATCTAATTCTGGACCTTTAATGTCAATCTTGGGTCCCTTTATGTCCCCTTCCACTTTAGGGCCCTTTAGATTTAAATCAAAATCAGGCATGACAGCTTTAGGGAGATTCATTGAAGGCATCTTGAATTTGGGCCCTTTCACTTTTCCATCAATATCTATATCTGGAACATCCACATCTAATTCTGGACCCTTAATGTCAACTTTGGGACTCTTTATGTCCCCTTCCACTTTAGGGCCTTTTAGGTTGAAATCAGGCATGGACATTTTAGGGAGATTCATTGAAGGCATTTTGAATTTGGGCCCTTTCACTTTTCCATCAATATCTACATCTGGTACCTCAAGATCAACATCCGGGGCCTTAATATCCATCTTTTGACCTTTAAAGTCTCCTTCTAACTTTGGGCCTTTTAAATTAACATCAACATCAGGCATGGATATCTTTGGGAGATTCATTGAAGGCATCTTGAATTTGGGCCCTTTCACTTTTCCATCAATATCTACATCTGGAGTATCCACATCTAATCCTGGACCCTTAATGTCAACCTTGGGTCCCTTCAAATCCCCTTCCACTTTAGGACCCTTCAGGTTTAAATCAAAATCAGGCATGGACACTTTAGGAAGATTCACTGAAGGCATCTTAAATTTGGGTCCTTTCACTTTTCCATCAATATCTACATCTGGCGTATCCACATCTAATTCTGGACCCTTAATGTCAACCTTGGGTCCCTTCAAATCCCCTTCCACTTTAGGACCCTTCAGGTTTAAATCAAAATCAGGCATGGACACTTTAGGGAGATTCATTGAAGGCATCTTGAATTTGGGCCCTTTCACTTTTCCATCAATATCTACATCAGGAGTATCCACATCTACCTCAGGTACCTTAATATCAACATTGGGAGCCTTCAAATCCCCCTCTACTTTAGGTCCTTTCAGGTTGAAATCCAAGTCAGGCATGGACACTTTAGGTAGATGCATTGAAGGCATCTTGAATTTGGGCCCTTTCACATTTCCATCAATATCTACATTTGGAGTATCAATATCAACTTTGGGACCCTTAATATCCCCTTCCACTTTAGGACCTTTCAGGTTGAAATCAATATCCGGCATGGATACTTTAGGTAGATGCATTGATGGCATCTTGAATTTGGGCCCTTTGACTTTTCCATCAATATCTACATCTGGTACCTCAAGATCAACATCTGTAGCCTTGACATCAATGTCTGGACCCTTAAAACTCCCTTCCAATTTAGGCCCTTTAAGGCTTAAGTCAATATCAGGCATGGCTAAATTACCATCCACAGAGGGAATCTTTAGTTTAGGACCCTTTATTTTACCTTCTGGACCCTCAATGTCCAACTCTGGAGCTTCTATATCTACCTTTGCACCAGACATATCAATGCCCCCCTTTGGCAACTTAATATCAATATCAGAAGTTTCCCCTTTGTGGCCAGAAAAACCAAATTTGGGCATGCTGAATTTTGGCATTTTTAATTTTCCTTTTCCTTCTATATCAACATCTGGAGTTTCAAGGTCTACATCTGGTACCTTCATATGCAGATTTGGTCCTGTTAAATCCCCTTCAATTGATGGAGTTGTAACATCCACATCTCCCTTTACTTTGGGTCCTTTTAAGTTTAGTTCAACATCAGGCATAGAAACTTTAGGACTTGTAATGTTTAATGAGGGCATTTTGAATTTGGAACCTTTAACTTTTGCTTCTTGGTGTGGAATATCTACATTGACACCACTGGCCTCCAAGTCAGTTTTTGGAAGTTTTACATCTGTGGAAGGTACCTGTATTTTAGGACTAGAAAAGTTAAACTTTGGCAATTTAAATCTGGATTTTTTAACCTTAGCCTCTGGGATTTCGACATCTACTTTAGGACCACTGATTTCTAAGGCAGGACCTTTAAGGCTTCCTCCCTTGGGCATAGAAGCATCAATGCCACCCTTTACATTTGGGCTCTTTACACTAAGGTCAACATCTGGCATTGAAACACTGGGTTTAGAGAATCCCCATGAAGGTAATTTGAACTTGGAGCTTTTTACATTTCCTTCTGGCAAATCAACAGCTAAATTAATACTTGGAGTATTAATTTCAGGACTTTGAATTTCAACTTTTGGAGCCTTCAAGTTAACATCCAAATTTTGATCAGTTGTGCCTAAGTTTCCTTTCAGTTTGGGAGCTTTTAAATCCATGTCAATGTCTGGCAAGGTTGGTTTTGGTAAATTTACATTTATTGATGGCATTTTAAATTTAGGTCCTTCTATTTCCAAATCTGGAGTAGACATGTCTACCTTTGGTACATTAATGTCACTATGCAAATGTATAGAAGGATCCTCTATGTGGGGTCCAGAGAAACCAAACTTTGGCATTTTAAATTTAGGTAATTTCAGCTTTCCTTCAGGACCTTCTATATTAACATCTGGTGCTTCTAGATCAATTTCAGGACCTTTAAAATCTCCTCCTACTTTTGGAATTGTTAGGTCTGCATCTCCCTTCCAATTAGGAGCTTTTAAATTCAAATCAATATCAGGCATGGATACTTTAGGAAGATGCATTGAGGGCATCTTGAATTTGGGCCCTTTCACTTTTCCATCAATGTCTACATCTGGAACATCCACATCTAATTCTGGACCCTTGATGTCAACTTTGGGACCCTTCAAATCCCCTTCCACTTTAGGGCCTTTCAGACTTAAATCAAAATCAGGCATTGACATTTTAGGCAGATTCATTGAAGGCATCTTGAATTTGGGCCCTTTCACTTTTCCATCAATGTCTACATCTGGAACATCCACATCTAGTTCTGGACCTTTAATGTCAACCTTGGGGCCCTTCAAATCCCCTTCTACTTTAGGACCTTTCAGGTTGACATCAGGCATGGACATTTTAGGCAGATTCATTGAAGGCATCTTGAATTTGGGTCCTTTCACTTTTCCATCAATGTCTACATCTGGAACATCCACATCTAGTTCTGGACCCTTGATGTCAACTTTGGGACCTTTTACGTCCCCTTCCACTTTAGGGCCTTTCAGGCTTAAATCAAAATCAGGCATTGACATTTTAGGCAGATTCATTGAAGGCATCTTGAATATGGGCCCTTTCACTTTTCCATCAATGTCTACATCTGGCGTATCCACATCTAATTCTGGACCCTTGATGTCAACTTTGGGACCTTTTACGTCCCCTTCCACTTTAGGGCCTTTCAGGCTTAAATCAAAATCAGGCATTGACATTTTAGGCAGGTTCATTGAAGGCATCTTGAATCTGGGCCCTTTCACTTTTCCATCAATGTCTACATCTGGAACATCCACATCTAATTCTGGACCCTTGATGTCAACTTTGGGACCTTTTATGTCCCCTTCCACTTTAGGGCCTTTTAGATTTAAATCAAAATCAGGCATGGACATTTTAGGCATATTCACTGAAGGCATCTTGAATTTGGGCCCTTTCACTTTTCCATCAATGTCTACATCTGGCGTATCCACATCTAATTCTGGACCCTTGATGTCAACTTTGGGACCTTTTACGTCCCCTTCCACTTTAGGGCCTTTCAGGCTTAAATCAAAATCAGGCATTGACATTTTAGGCATATTCACTGAAGGCATCTTGAATTTGGGCCCTTTCACTTTCCCATCAATGTCTACATCTGGAACATCCACATCTAATTCTGGACCCTTGATGTCAACTTTGGGGCCCTTTATGTCCCCTTCCACTTTAGGGCCTTTTAGATTTAAATCAAAATCAGGCATGGACACTTTAGGCAGATTCATTGAAGGCATCTTGAATCTGGGCCCTTTCACTTTTCCATCAATGTCTACATCTGGAACACCCACATCTAGTTCTGGACCTTTAATGTCAACCTTGGGTCCCTTCAAATCCCCTTCTACTTTAGGACCTTTCAGGTTGACATCAGGCATTGACATTTTAGGCAGATTCATTGAAGGCATCTTGAATTTGGGCCCTTTCAGTTTTCCATCAATGTCTACATCTGGAACATCCACATCTAATTCTGGACCCTTGATGTCAACTTTGGGGCCTTTTACGTCCCCTTCCACTTTAGGGCCTTTCAGGCTTAAATCAAAATCAGGCATTGACATTTTAGGCATATTCACTGAAGGCATCTTGAATTTTGGCCCTTTCACTTTCCCATCAATGTCTACATCTGGAACATCCACATCTAATTCTGGACCCTTGATGTCAACTTTGGGGCCTTTTATGTCCCCTTCCACTGACCAGCGGAGTCATACCTCTCTAAACCCACATTCGGTAAACTTTTGGCACAAACAACTCGTGGACTCTCTCACTCGGAACTCACTCACCCACATCCATCCTAGCGCAGAACGACCTTATTCCACAATAGTGTTCGGAGCGCGTGCAGCTACACGTACACTTGACCATATACGAGTCCCATATACACATATATATATTAAGTGACAATTCAGGCTTAGAGTGTGCACGCGGCGTGGAGACGCACTGGTGAGGCATATTCACTGAAGGCATCTTGAATTTGGGCCCTTTCACTTTCCCATCAATGTCTACATCTGGAACATCCACATCTAATTCTGGACCCTTGATGTCAACTTTGGGGCCCTTTATGTCCCCTTCCACTTTAGGGCCTTTTAGATTTAAATCAAAATCAGGCATGGACACTTTAGGCATATTCACGGAAGGCATCTTGAATTTGGGCCCTTTCACTTTTCCATCAATGTCTACATCTGGTGCATCAACATCTACCTTGGGACCCTTAATGTCAACTTTGGGGCCCTTTATGTCCCCTTCTACTTTAGGACCTTTCAGGCTTAAATCAAAATCAGGCATTGACACTTTAGGCAGATTCATGGAAGGCATCTGGAATTTGGGGCCTTTCACTTTTCCATCAATGTCTACATCTGGTGCATCAACATCTACCTTGGGACCCTTAATGTCAACTTTGGGGCCCTTTATGTCCCCTTCTACTTTAGGACCTTTCAGGCTTAAATCAAAATCAGGCATTGACACTTTAGGCAGATTCATGGAAGGCATCTGGAATTTGGGGCCTTTCACTTTTCCATCAATGTCTACATCTGGTGCATCAACATCTACCTTGGGACCCTTAATGTCAACTTTGGGGCCCTTTATGTCCCCTTCTACTTTAGGACCTTTCAGGCTTAAATCAAAATCAGGCATGGATACTTTAGGCAGATTCATGGAAGGCATCTTGATTTTAGACCCTTTCACCTTTCCATCGATATCTACATTTGGAACATCCACATCTATTTCTGGAACCTTGATGTCAACATTGGGGCCCTTTATGTCCCCTTCCACTTTAGGGCCCTTCAAATTCAAATCAAAATCAGGCACGGACACTTTTGGGAGATTCACTGAAGGCATCTTGAATTTGGGCCCTTTCACTTTTCCATCAACCCCTGGAATATCAAGATCTACTTTTGGACCTTTAAGATCCCCATCCAAATCTTTCCCCGCATAACCTTTTACATTAATATCTATGTCTGCTGTTGATATTTTTGGTTTAACATCTGGACTTTCTACTTTGAGTCCAGATACACTGAACTTGGGCAGCTGTAGTTTGGGTATTGTTACATTTCCTTTTTCTTCAATCCCTATATCTGGTGCAGTAAGATCTACTTCTGGAGCCTTTAAATATATTTCTGGACCTCTCATATCAGCAGATATGTCAGTGTCACCCTTTGGCAATTTCATATCTAGGTCTGCACTTTCTCCTTTCCATCCAAATTTAGGTAGATGAAATTTGGGCATTTTCATTTTACCTTTTACTTCTGGGTTTTCTACTTCCAGATCAGAAGCTTTAAGGTCAACCCCTTTAATGTCAAGTTCTGTGGCTTTCAAATCTCCTTCTAGTCTGGGTCCTGAAATATCTGCTCCTGCCTTCCATTTAGGACTTTTTATATTTAAGTCCACATCAGGCATGGACATTTTTGGAAGATGCATCGAAGGCATCTTAAATTTAGAACTTTTTACCTTCCCTTCTGGACCCTCAACATCCATTTCTGGAGTATCCATATTTACCTTAGGACCAGATATATTGAGGTCACTTTTTGGTATCTTTACATCTGCATCTGAACCTTCTAATTTTGGTCCTGAAAAGCTGAACTTTGGTAAATGGAATTTGGGCATTTTCTTTTTCCCCTTCACATCTGGAACCTCAACATCTACATCTGGACCTTCAAAAGCAACTTCTGGACGTTTAACGTCTGGGCTTTTTAGTTCACTTTCCAAATTAGGATTTACAGTATAAGTCCCAGTTTTCACTTTAGGACCTTTCAGATTAAAATCCACATCAGGCATTGACATTTTAGGTAAATTCACATGCATTGTTGGCTTCTTAAATTTAGAACCTTTAACTCTACCTTCTGGACCTTCTATCTCCAGTTCAGGAGTTTCAAGATCAATATTTGGACAAGTCATATCAATATCACCTTTTGGTAGTGTAACATCCATATCTAGGCCCTCAGCCTTTCCAAATTTAGGCATTTTAATGTTTGGCATCCTTAGCTTTCCTTCTGGATCTTCCAAATCAACACCTGACAAATCTAGGTCAGCCTTCAGATCAGCTATATCTACCTTTCGGTCCGGTATATCAATATCTCCTTCTGGCAATTTCACATCTACACCTGGAACTTTTTGTCCAGACATACCAAATGTAGGCATTTTAAATTTAGGCATTTTAAATTTTCCATCTAAACCTGTTAATTCAATATCTGGCTCTTCTAAGTTAATTTCTTGCCCTTTGATGTCAACTTTGGGGTCTTTCAAATCGTTCACTTTAGGGCTTTTCAGATCTGTGTCAGGCATTGACACTTTCTGAACATGCACTGTAGGCATCTTGAAGTTTGGACCCTTTATTTTTCCCTCAGGACCCTCCATATCCAACTTTGGACCACTAATATCTAGGTTTGGAACATTAATGTCCATCTCTGGGCCTTCCATTTTGGGCTGTTTGATGTCAACCTTAGAACCCTTTACATTTCTGTCTAGTTTAGGGACTCCAATATGGAGATCAAAATCATGCATTGATTCTTTAGGGAGACTAACTGCAGACATTTTAAATGTGGAACCTTTTACTTTACTATCTATGTCAATAGCTCCAATTTCAAGATCAGGGCCCTTTAGCTCTCCTTTTATTTTTGGTACTGAAATATCTGCTTCCTCTTTGACACTTACATCTGGAACATCAATTTTTGTTCCAGACATGAATTTCGGCATTTTAAATTTTGGCATTTTAAATTTACCTTCTGAACCTTTAAATTCAGCATCTGGTACCTCTAAATTCATGTCTGGACCTTTGATGTCTACTTTCAAATCTCCTTGCTCTTTAGGACCTTTGCCTTTCCCCTGTAGACCTTCAATATCTACCTTTCCACTTGATACATCAAGCTCAACCTCTGGACCTTTGAAGTCTACCTCAGGACCTTTCAAATCCCCTTCCAGTTTAGGCCCTTTTAGATGAAGGTCCCTATTAGACATTGACACTTGCATAGAAGGAATCTTGAATTTGGACCCTTCCAGTTTGCCATCAGGGCAGACATCTGGCATAACGGAAAGGTCTGGGCGCTCAATATGAACTTTGGCTTCTTTTAAATACCCTTTAAGATTGGGCCCTGAAATAATAGTTTCCTTTTGATCCACATCATGCCCTTTTGGCAATTCTATACTCATTGAAGGCATTTTAAATGTAGGACTCTTTATCTTGGCTTCTTGAGCATCAGTATTGACCTCTGAAGTATTAATGTCAAACTTGGGACAAGTTATGTCAACTTCACTCTTTGGAATATTAATACCCATTTCAGAAGGGTCTACTTTATGTTCAGATATATCAGCAATGTCAACATCCCCTATTAAAGTGGAACCTTTCAAATTAAGGTCAACATCAGGCATGGAAACCTTTGGTAGGTCAACATTCATTGATTTCATTTTTAGTTTGGAACCTTTTATGTTCCCCGCTGCACTGTCAATTTCTAAACCTGACTTCACATTGATATTTGGACTTTTAAACTCCATTTCCTGACCCTTTGGGTCTAGCTTTTTATCAGACATAGAAATGGGTAGATCAATCTTTGGAGCTTTTACTTTACCATCAACATTCTTACCATCCAACTGTGAGCTTGCAATCTGAAATTCGTGTACAGTTTCAGGGGTGGAAGTCTCAACAGCTGCTTGGGGAACATTTAAATCAATGTTTGCAGTCCCACCTTTTGTTCCAGAGTAAAAAAACTTTGGCATTTTAAATGCAGGGATCTGAATCTTCCCCCCATAACTATCATTGTCAGGTTCTCTCATATCCACAGAAAGACCTTTTGCTGTTGTGCTTTCATGTGAGACTTTTATGTCGTCAGTTTGTGATGCAGAGAAATCACGTCCTCCTGGAGTTGTTGTGGGGTTGCTGGTTGCACTGTTTGTCTTTGGTCCAGAGATACCAAATTTTGGCATCTGAAATTTGGGTATTCTTATCTTTCCTTCTGGGAGTTCTGCTTCCGATACATCTATTTTCGGGCCGTACACAGATATGTCAGATTTTGCAAGGGTGTCAACCACATTTTCTCCTTTGTAATCAAAGTCAGGCAAGATAGTTGATGGTTTAGATGGAGCACTAATGTCAACACTTGATTTTGCTTTTGTAGAGTCAAAATCGGTTCTTTTAACAATGTGCTTTAGGTCTTCATGCTCTGTTCCAAACACATCACTTTTGCTCGTGTAACTCTGAACTTTTGGGTCAGAGACGCTGGTTACTTGGACTCTTGAATCTGTGCAAATACTAGGAAGATCAAACACTTCCCTGCTACGCTCATGATAGTGGACAGTTGTGCTGAGAACACTTAATGAATCTCCAGGCAGAGAGACACCACCTCTGGCTGTGAATAATGCTTGCTCTCCTTCTACCTGAAAGGTTTTACCCGTAAAGTCAGTCCCTGGGATTTTTATTATAGTTTTGTCCTCTTCAGTTTCCACATTGGTTTTGGAAATTTCGGTTATGTCATGCCTGGGAATTTTAATCTTGTACTCAGGACTGCTGATGTCAATCTCCTTGCAATCTTTTGATCCAGTCACATCCACAGTGTAGGCAGCCACTTTTCTAGTGACTGTGATTGTCCTTGTTTGTGTTTCTGGCTCCAGAATCTCTTCAGACTTCAGACGTGGCTTAATCTTTTTTGTGTAAATGCGTCTGTATTCCTCATCATCGCCACTCTTTAAAAAAAATATAAATATATGTATATTGATTAACCTAAATTACGCAATAGTCTTGAACATCGCAAGATGTCATTTCTGTTCACAAGAAGGTATAGTAAAGTTCTATGAAAGGGAGTGTCTAAAAGCCTCATCATTTCTCTTTCACTTGTCACTTTTCTCGTGACCATATGATTATCAACAGATTATCAAGAGCTGGGTGCTTAAGCATTTGGGCACAGAATGTACAAAATAATTGGAGCTATAAATATGTGCAGGTGAAAGCAGTGCAACATTGTCTCCTGGCCCTTTTTATCTACTTACCAGAACAACATCAGGACTTTTTAGGCTGAAGACATCATGAGACAAGGACACTCCAGGCTGGGGTGATCTGTCCCCTTTCCTTTGCAGTTTAAGGCCCACAGTGTGCTGTCCTACATTAGTTAGCAGCCTCTCAATATCATCCGATGACATGTTGTCAAAGTAGACAGTGGCACCTACAATCTGATCACCTGTACATAAGAGACAAGCAAGTGTGCCAACTTGTGAATTGAGACAGAAGATGGGGAGAATTCTAGTGGCAACATGGTTTAACCTTATGTTTAACCTCATCTCCCACAATCCCCTCTGAGGTACATATCCATTGCAAAATGGACTGGCACTGTTTCTGTGTATAGAGGTGATTTTCTAAAACAAAAGGGTATCAAACTTCATTTGCTTAAACTTGCCCACTTTTTTCAGATATTCCATGCGTTCTAAGGTCTAAAACATGACACACATGACATTGATGCCCTCTACTTGCAATCATTGCCAATTGACTGTTTGTAAAATTCACCAAGATGCCAATTACTGGAACCAAAGTGGCTACAAGCACGTGGATATTAGGTTAAGAATTATTTTAACTTGGGTGTAACTAGGTGAAAAAGACTCCTGTGCTCTAAAACATTTGGCTGATCCTGAACCTGTGTTAGATTAATGCAGAATTGTTAGATTGTTGCATACAGACATCATGTAGGAAAGGCATATGGTGACTGACATTCCTAGTATCTACCAGGTCAACAGGAGTACAAAAAAGTACAAATAATGGTATCTAGCTACAGCTCCCTTGACATCATTATATGTGCCATTAACTACTGGTTTGGCTGTAGCTGCCCCCTGTGCAACTCCTATTTCCTATCCTGCTGGCCTTAAAATAGAGGATGTGGGTGGTCTGTTACACTAGCCCTGAGCTGAGACTAACCAGCTTTGTTTGTGGCTCATAGTCCAAATCTAAGGACAGGAAGTAACCAGGGTTAAACACAAGTCAGCAGCTTAGTTATAACCTCATAGATAAAAATATAAAAAACATTATTAGAGTGTGTTCTCTATTTACCAAGTTATTTTTATATATATATATATATATAAAATCATGTATCACAGATGATGACAGTTGGGGACCCTTGTTAGCCAAGAGACATGGGGTGACATGTGACACAGCTGTATTCACAGAGAAGGGGTATGGGTATGGATACCAGAATAGTTGAATGGATAGGCCAATGGTTGAGTGATAGGAGGCAGAAGGTTGTAGTTTAAGGTGTATATTCAGAGGATGGGCTTGTCACTAGTGGGGTACCTCAGGGATCAGTATTGGGACCTGTACTTTTTAATATTTTTATTATTAATATTACAGAAGGTCTTATTGGTATGATATGTCTTTTTGCAGATGATACAAAGGTCTGCAGCATAGACAATCCAGGTGGAACAACCCAAATGGAAGAATATGTGGCAGCTGCAGTTCAATATTAATAAATGTAAAGTAATGCATTTAGGATGTAAAAATCCCAAGGCAGAATATAGTATTCGTGGCACTGTACTGTCAGTAACAATGGAAGAGAGGGACTTAGGAGTAATTATATCTGATGACTTAAAGGTAAACAGACAATGCAATGAATTATCTAAAAAAGCAAGCAGGGTGCTGGGTTGCATAGGGAGAAGCATTAGTAGTAGAAAGAGGAAAGTGGTTATGCCACTTTACAGATCTTGGGTCAGGCGTCACCTAGAATATTCCCTTACATCAGGAAAAATGGGCAGACTAGATGGGCCGAGTTTTTCTTATCTGCGGTCAAATTCTATGTTTCTATGATACAAAATCCTGTTTGGAGGTATGTTTGGATAGATTAATTTAAGTTTTCCATGGCACAGTTACTTACCTTCTCTTACAATTCCCGTTTTGGCCGCTGGTGAATTCTGAACGAGCTGTTTCACAAACACACCTTCCTCATTCTGATCCAGGGTAATACCCATGGACCCACTTCCATGCCAGTTGGGGAGCAAAATTTCCCTTGTCTCTTCTTCTTCCTTCTCCATCTGAAAGAAACATCAGTCTATAAACTTTATAGTAATTGTTGAGCCCAAATAAAAATGCACAGAATTAAATAATTTCACTACCTCTTTTCATTGTTTTCAAAGGCAGCATAGCATAAGGCCAAAGCCAAACTTATCCCGCATTGGGCAGTTAATTTAGCCTAGGCAGGTGACATAACAGTAAACATATCTTAAATTATCTTAAACACAGTAACGTCAGACACATGGGTCTCAAATCACATTACAGTGATGTAACTTCACAGTTATCCGTGCTCAGGTGTTTACCAGTTTTCTTTATTGGGAAAGCTGTGTGCGTGTCTTATTCTTTTGCTTGCTGTGCCTTTATCTAGTGGATGGATTTTGTCACTTTTGACCCATCCTTAAGAATTATTGGCTATACACTTGTCAAATCATGTTCTTCCAACCCTTTGGTGTGCTTAAAGGCTGTGTTTAATACAGCAGTCACATGCAAATGAGGGAGTCAATGTAATCATGGATTTTAAAAAAAAAAAAAAAAAAAAAAAAAAAAAAAAAAAAAAATCGAGAAGTGTCATACCTTGTTTTTTTTGTGTGTGTGTGTGTTTTCGTTTTTAGGCATGCCCATTTAATATATTTGACTCACTTTGGTTTTATTTTATGTAGAGATATCCTAATAGACTCGCACAATTTACAAAAATGATAAATACACCAAAGCAGTGCAAGTAAAAGGCACAAGACTGATACTTAACCTTGAAATTAATTATTCTGTTATCTTCAATAAGACCTTGCTGGCTCTTTCTGCACTGTCATTTGCACGAGGACCTCAGGCTACAAGGAAATAAAAGATCTCAATTATGCTACAAGAAAAAAAATGTTCACACATTTTAAAGTAAAGACGTTATAATCTCATGTGATACTCTGTAGCCAACAGCTTATGTGATCATGTCCCATATGGATCACAGACGCTCTGGGTTCAGATAAAAATCATCTCAATCACCTTAACTCAGCGGGAGCTACCTGGGTCGGCTACCATTTTTGGCTACCAAGAATTCACACCAAGGCTCTGCAAGTATAGTGTGCTGAGAATAGTGAGGCTGCTGCATCGTATTTTGTGCAGGATGGTAAAGGACTTTTGGATGGTGTTCTGTGAAGTGAGGAGAGCATAGTTGCCAGCATTTCGAAGGAAAAAAAACAAACAAAACTAAATAGTGCCCTCGGTAAAACATGTGTTATAGGGAATAATTCTATGCCCTGTAGGCCCAAAACAGTTGTAGTTAGACACATACACTAATTATACGCACACTTACACTGCCTTAACACACGCCTGCCCATATGCACATACATATACACTACCCTTACACACAAACATGCACATGCACTCTTGCTGTTACACACAAACATACGGGCCACACACTTGCTTGCCCTTAGACAAACTTGCCCAAACAAGCACTCGCTTTCTCTCTTCCCTAACTAACCCTCCCCTTTTTCTGTATCTTAATTCTCTCTCCCCTATTCTTTACCTCTCCCTATCTCTTTTATCCCTCCCCTTTATCTTGTTTCTCATTATATCCTCTCTTTCCTTTCTCCCTCTGCCCTACCTTCTCCCTGTCTCTTACCTGTCAGCTGCCATATTGTAGTAGACAAGTATAGGCAGCAAAAAAGTTACCAGAAATTGTGAGAAAATAAATTGTCATATGGATGCCTGATAACATAGCATCTTATGGAAGTTAAAAGGTATTAGAAAACATTAACATATTGTCACTTTGCTGGGACCTGCTACAGGCATGATTCGTCAGAACAAGCCATCTTCTTCCATTGCTCTGTGGTACAGTTATGTTCATGTGCCAATGGAAATTTAGGCAGTGAACAGGAATCAGCCCGGGCCCTGACTGGTCTGTGGTTATGCAGCCGCATATGCAAAAAATTGCGATGCACTGTGTGTTCTGACACCTTTCTATCAGAACCAGCATTAAGGTTTTCAGCAGTTTCAGCTACAGTAGCTTCTCTGTTGTCTTTGACCACACGGACCCCCTCCCCGCCATGTGCTTTAATGATCTCTTGCCTTCCACGACCCCGACGCAAGTTCACCACTTTTCTTCCTTGAACCACTTTTGTTAGGTAGTGACCACTGCAGACCAGGAACACCCCACAAGAGCTGCCGTTTTGGAGATACTCGGACACGGTCGTCTACCTATCGCAATTTGGCCCTTGTCAAAGTCGCTTAGGTCCTTACGCATGCCCATTTTTCCTGCTTCTAACACATCAACTTTGAGGACAAAATGTTCCATTGCTGCCCAATATATCCCACTAACTCATAGGTGCCATAATGACAAGATTATCAGTCTTATTCACTTGACCTGTTAGCGATCATAATGTTATAGCTGATCAGTGTATATGCTTTCAATAACCAAGAGATCCCAAAGACTCCAAGGTTTTGCAAATTGCCTACAGTGTATGTAGGTAATACCCAAGACACATTTCAAGTCAGTCTGTTTTGTGTCCCATCTTACATGTATAAAAGGCTCTCTAGCCAACATCTAGCAGGGTGTGTGCATTTATAATACACGTGAATATCTTAGTAATCCATGTGACATTAAACAAACCACCTTATGTAAATATTACACAAAGAATGCTTAGCAACGCCTTCTCTCATGGCTGGCCACATAGAGACCATTCTCAACAAATTAAACAATTAAACAAATTGAACAATCCTGATCATAACTTTAGGCAGTGCAAATGTTGGCAGCTAATTAAATAAAATCCCCCCCCCCCCCCGGGCCACCCTGAATCTAAATTAAACAGCCGCAGGGCCGCCCCCTGAAGTGACCGATCCGAGATGCCATTGCAGCCGATGCGGCTGCGAGTTTAAAAGTGGCCATAAGACACACCGGCCACTTTAAAATCATTAAGCAGCCCGCGTGCCTGCACCATGCCTCCCAGTGAGGCTCTTCGTCCCGCCACTTTCAAGACACGACGTGCCGCTCAAGGGGGCGGGCTCACACGGAACAGTTACTGGTGACATGGAGAAAAGCATATTGTAGGAGAGCAGGCAAGGAAAAGAAATTGGGGTGATAGGTTGAAGGGGACCCATATGCAAAGGGGGGCTGCCTTGGGACAACAATACAAAAAGGGAGTGGCTTGGGGTATAAGTACACAACAGGCTGGCTGGGGACATCACATAAATCAATACACAATGGTGTAGGGGGGGGAATACATTAAAACCAATGGGGGGGGGCACAAAAAACAAACCAGTCTGGAAAGCATTTTTTATGTTTTGTGTAGATTAACTTGTACTGATGCAGGTGTCAGTGTGGCAGAGCCTGTCCTGGTGTGTGTGTGTTTGGGCATCCGTGTGGTAGAGCCTGTCCTGGTGTGTGTTTGGGTGTCTCGGTGTGGCAGAGCCTTTCCTGGTGTGTGTCTGTGTGACAGAGCCTGTCATGATTAACTCATATGACATAGTGGATGAATGGAAGGGTAATCCAGCAGAGGTGTTAGCATTCAATGGGTTAATCCGATGTTGATTTTAATGTGTTTATTTGTGCATGCCCTCTGTATCTGTTCTAGCAAGAGGTGTCATCTTCCCAGGACCCCTGTGGTGATTCATGGCCTAACCGATAAGGACCCCGAGTTATAAGAATTCCATTCCTAGCTTAAGTGGAGGGGTTTTCCCTCACCTTTACCCCACCATAACTTATTGGCAGATCAGAGATGGGAACCAATAGTTGGAAAGGTGTTATATAACTGGTCATGTGGCCAGTTATATAACAGAGCCCGATTTAGGGGCAATGCAGCCACCTCAAAGAAGAACTCCACAACATACTCCCATTGGAACATCATCATAAGAAACCATCTCGATTTAAGGAGTTTCAACAGGCCGGCTTATTGAAGAAACTCGTGACTGAGGGTCCTGTGTTAAAGTCCCATTGTTTTTAAGAACTGTTTGCGGTTTTATTTTTCTTTTGTATGCCTTGTTTTTTGTAATTGTGGCACTGTGTAACATTTGTCTTTTGTTATTAACAAAAATATTGGGCTCTAGTATTTATATCCACAAACCCCAAGAGTATAACACATTACCAAATTGTTATTACCTAATTTCTAGAGGATATATATATATGTGTTGTTTGCCTGGGGTGGGTTGAGATATATATAAATATATCATAGAGAGAGAGAAATAGAGATTTTAATTTGGATATCTCACGAGTCTGGTATCAAAATCATGAGTGGTGGCAGACTACCTGGGGGGATACATGCAGGATGCCTTGTTAAGGGGTGAAGTTAGTAAATCCAGAGGCCTGGTGCTATAACCCCTTCATACCCACTCCCTCCACACCGTCACGGCTTGGCAAGTAGTCCTGACCATGACAGAGCCTGTCCTGGTGTGTGTGTTTAGAGCCTGTGTGGTAGAGCCTGTCCTTTTACTTTTATTTCAATCTTATCACAAAGGAGTAATCGCAGAAACTTCAATGGTGGTTGGGATCTTCAGAGTGAAACCCAATTTAGTTGTAAGAACTGATTTCATTAATCCCGTTGGTTTCACAGTCTTTCCCCCTTGAGAGGACCTTTTATATAAACACACTAGCAGACCACTTTGCACCATGAACTGTGTGCATTTAAAAAAAATAATGTATCTGGGATGAGGTATTCATTGGATGATGCAGCGGTAGAACAGTTGTGGTGGTATTAATAGCCAAAAGTTTCTAACAAGAATATCGTGAAGAATAATGTGATCACTGTTTTGTTCCACTGAATAAAATGGAATTTTTTCCATCTAAAAATTCTTGCAGTAGCAAATGTTTTGATTCCATTATGTCTAATGTATTTCATTTATTAGGGCCTTTTAACACTTTTGCTTTCTGGCTTTTTAATACAAATAATGTGATAAAATGTGGATACAAGAGCTCGACCACGAGATACAATATATGGGGCTATTTCCAGGGCTGCTTTCCATTCCCAGTCTGGCCCTGGACCCAAATTTACGTGCTCCATGTTTGAGCCTCTATCTTGTTGACTGTTTAATTTTCAAAAAACTGTAAGACTTAACATTTTTTTTCATTCCCACTATAATTAGTAGTAGGCTGAAACTTTATTACAATCTATACAAGAGGCTAACATATTGGTTGCCATGGTCCATGACAACTTTTGGCATGACAAGCTAGGTAACTGTTTATCTATATTATGTATATTTACTAAGATCTAAGACACTTTTCTTCTGTTAATCTGTAAAACCAACTCAAAAGATTCCTTTCTGCTGGTCATGAATTACATAACTTCATGCCTACCGTATGCATTTTTAAATGCTCTATATTAGCCTCTAGTCCTTGCTAGAAGGCTGCTGCACTTAGCCTTCCTCTTAGATATAATGTAAGGAATTTTTACTAAGTTTCTAACCCTCTGGGTTTAGACTATGACCTCTTGTTCTAACATTTCTCCTTTGAAATAAACCTTCCTCCTGTAAAAAAAATAGAGAGGACTATAATATGCTATTTCATCGAGCAGTTGGAATCAGGGCCAGCCTTAGGGGTGTGCGACCTGTGCGGCCGCACAGGGCGCCGTCCGGGACTTAAATGAAAACACTGTTTTTTTGTAACTTTATTTATCATCCTCCATGTTAAATAAAGTTTTTTTTTATCTTTATTTAACATGGAGGATGTTAAATAAAGTTAAAAAAAAAACTGTTTTCATTTAAGTCTCGGGCAGGTGAAGTTTTTAGCAACCGCTCGGCGCCCCTCACTCTCTGTGACTCTGTCGCGGTGCCAGTGTTTCTCCAGCTCCCACCGCAGGAATTCGGCAACAAAGTAAGGATAGGGGGTAGATAGTGATAAGGGGCAGGGGGGTAGATAATGAGAAGGGGCGAGGGACAAGCAGTGAGAAATGGGCAGGGGGGCAGATTTTTTTCCTTTTTTTTTGGATGGGGGCGCCAGAGAAGTAGTTTGCACAGGGCGCCAGAACACTTAAGGCCGGCTCTGGTTGGAATTAAGACACAATTTCAATTACTACCATTAGTATGACATATTTCCAAACATTGAAGAAACAGTTGAGGCCACAGATACTTGTTTTTTCAAAATGATCTGAACACTCAGCCTTCCAATGTGGAGAGAGACACACAAGGGCAAGACAGACAGATTTTTTCGGTGTTTTTATAACTGCTGTAGTATATATTAAATGCCATAATATGTAGATTGCCAGAACTATTACTTTATTGTTAGGCACGCAAGCACTTTTGTATGCTTATAGACCAACGTGCCCACATTGATCTGTACTGTTTTCTAAAGAACACACATTACCATTATACATCTGAAAATGTGGTTTCTTAGCAAAGATTGGGGGTGATACAAAGGTTGATGGTGAGAAATGGAGGAAAGAAATTGAGGCGCGATGTAGAGAAAATAGGTATAGAAAGAGTTCTTGTCAAGAGCTAAACATAAAAGCAAAGCAGGATTTG
Organism: Spea multiplicata; assembly: GCA_009364415.1. Lineage (NCBI taxonomy): Eukaryota > Metazoa > Chordata > Amphibia > Anura > Pelobatidae > Spea > Spea multiplicata. Next base: position 19,572 of record VKOC01001775.1, read on the forward strand.
TTGTGTTCTGTGAACAGAGAAGCTTTGGGAATACAAGAATGCAGAGTGGCCATGCAGAAACATGTATGGGAAGCTGAGAGACTGAGTAGCGCTGGTCTATCCATAAATAATGTCACATGCATACCTCTAATTACACACAGAGTTAGAAGGAGTGGAATCTAACCCCAACACATGTGTACAACATCTGCAGCTAATAAACTCCACCCTCGGCTCCAGCATTTTTTCTTCTCCAATCAGAAATCCCCCTTAATTGAAAGTACTCCGAGCAAATGCCACAGCATTGTTTAGAAATATATTTATGCTTGGGAGTTACTATGACATAGTTTAGGCCTATTCATTAGTAAACATTAATGTCATTATTACAAAGTAAAGTGATGGCATATTATAGACAGATATTACAAATTGCAATGAGTTTGTATAATTCCATAGCTGTATTTCTTAACAGTGTTTTATCTACACAGGTCTACTGTTGTGGTCATCAAGGTTTTTAGACAGTTTCCTAGTATGTATGTATAGATAGTTTTTTGGGAATACTTGGTGTGATCCATTGTGGCAGGTTAAATACTAAAACTTAATCCAGATCGCTTCCTGGTTATTTCGCTTCTCCCATAATTATCATTCAACTGTTGGGAAGGTTCATAGCAAGCTTTTAAAAGGCCTATGACCAATTATAATACCGTAGAAATTCAATATGGCTTTACTCGGCAGTTGTGGCATGTCTCTACATGGAATGTATGCGAGAAGCTATTTCAGTATATTTAATACATTTTTCAGAGTCTTTGCTTAACATATGATATTGTGAATATGGGAGATATTTAATTTTCACAGATTTTTACCAGACACAAATGCAGCTCCTTCTGCTTAAAGAAAAACCTTAGCTAGCCTTGTATGATGTGGATTAATGGAGAACTCACATTAAACTATGCATTATGCAGGGCTAGCACAGCACGTCTTATAGAAGCCTTTCCATGTTGGCCCTTCATAATTGATAGTGAGGCAAGTTGAATCTGCAACTACCCTTTCAACTCTCCCTTTAGTGAAACAATCTAACGGATATATTTTTATTGCTTATTTTCTTAATAACCCCTCCTGATGCGAAAAATGTTGTGCGGTGTAACAAATAGAAAAATGAAAATTTTTTACTCACCGTAAATTTCTTTTTCCTTAATACAGTGGCAGTACGACTGGGTAGTGTTCTCTCCTGTGGACAAGATGCTTTAAAGAATAGAAAGGGTCACGGAGGACTCCTCCTACTTACCCATAAAACCCGGCTTCCCCTGAACAGCCCCAGTAAGTAACAAGAACACAAAACGGCTTGCAAAAATAATTTATTAGGAATAAAGGGAGGGAAATCCGTACTGCCACTGTATTAAGGAAAAAGAAATTTACGGTGAGTAAAAAATTTTCATTTTTCCTGTCATACAGTGGCAGTACGACTGGGATGTAACAAGATCCCGTAAAAGCGGAGGGCAATAAATTCCTCAGGAACAACAGCTTGGAGCACCTTATGCCCAAAATCCGCTGCTGAGGAAGAGAAGGCGTCTAGCCGGTAGCGAGGAACGAATGTATTGAAAGACGACCACGCAGCTGCTCTGCAAATATCCTCTGTGAAGCGGAAGCCTTCTCAGCCCAAAAGGCAGACACGGCCCTGGTTGAGTGGGCCGTGAACGGAGATAACAAAGGTAGGTCAGAGACATGGTAGCCCATGTGAATAGTTTCCGTGATCCATCTTGACAAGGAAGCCTTAGTGGCAGCCTTACCCGCCGAACGACCATACCAAGAAACGAAAAGCTGGTCAGTGGAACGGAAGGAGGAAGTCCTAGCAATATATAACTTTAGTGCTTTCTAACATCCAACATAAGCCACTTAGCTTCATCCGTAGAGGAAGGAGACGGGAAAAAAACGATGGAAGCACCAAGGGCTGATAATAGGGGACTTTGACAAAACCTTCGGAAGAAAGGAGGGATGTAGGTGGAGAACAACTTCATCCTGATGGAAGATGGTAAACTTGTTCGAGGATGAAAGGACTTAAATTTCACCTACACGTTTGGCTGACGTAATCGCCACAAAGAACACAGACTTTAAAGAGAGGAGTTACAACGACACTTGTTCCAAAGTTTCAAACGGAGCAGAGCAAAGGGCGTTAAGAACAACGGCAAGATCCCAGGACGGGAAGTGAGTCCTTCTCTGAGGACGTTGAATTGCAATGGCCTTAAACCGTCTAACCAGTACATGAGAAGCCAGGTCTTCAAGAAAAAAATGATAGATAGAGCCGATATCTGACCATTTAGAGTCAAGACACTAAGGCCCGTAGAAAAAACACCTTTTAAAAAATCAAATGGAGCTGATGGAAGGAGGAAAAACCGAAACATCCCTAGCAGGAATTTCTTCCAGACCCGAAAATAAATTTTTGAAGTAGAGCCCCTGACAGATCGTAACAGCAAGTCAGAAAGATCCTCCGTAACACCCTGACCACGAAGAATAATCGTTGCAGTAGCCAGGCCGTCAACTTGAACATCCGGAGATGATCTGGAAGAAGATTGCCGCCGTCCAACAGTTGACCAGAGGGAGGCAGTTCCCAATACATTAGACTCAGTTGACTTAGGAGGGAGAACCAACTGCGGTCCTGCCAGTAAGGGATAACTGCTAATACCCGAGCCCTGTCCGAACGAAACTTCTGGAGGACACAGGGAATTAATGCGACAGGCGGAAACACGTATCCCAGATGGAAGTTCCACTTGATGGACAGACCATCCAGGAAGTCGGGCAAAACCTGCCTGTTGATTTAGGCAAAATCGGAACCTTCCTGTTTCGCCTGGAGGTCATCAAATCTATATCCGGAAGGCCAAATCTTGAAACCAGGGAGGAGAAGGTTCTTACGGTCAAGGACCACTCTGCTTGAGACCATCTTAGCCTGCTAAGATCGTCTGCAATGAAATTATCGCAGCCTCTTATGTGGGTGCCGAAAGTCTTCCAGATGAAGCTGGGCCCAACTCATTATGGGCGAACAAAGGAACTTGCAGGCTCATTACTCGTGTACCCCCACATATGTTTCCATATGCGACTGATGTAGCGTTGTCTGACTGAATCTTCACAGAACGACCTTCCAACCGGGGCCTGAAGGCTACTTGTGCTTTAAGAACCGCTTTAGTTCCCGGTAGTTGGACGAGCGAAGCAAATCTTCCGAAGACCAGATTCCTTGCCTGAAGTGATAACTTAAATGGGCGCCCCAACCGATACCGGAAGCATCCATGGTAAGAGTTATCCAATTGCGAGGACGAAAAGATAGGCCTTGTGAAAGATGAGAAGAGGTCCTCCACCCGGAAAGTTGTGATAAGACCTGACTCGAGATAGTTATGTCCCGGTCTAGGTCGTCCTCACGCCTGGACCAACCCTGAAGAATATGCCACTGAAGGGGGACGTTGTCGCGATCTTGCCCGCCTGACTGCTGGGATGGAGGCTGACAGTAGACCTAAGACGCTCATGGCCTTCCTGATAGAGCAAGTCGGATGTAATTGAAGCGATCTGACCTCATGATTTTCCTGATCTTTTCGGAAGGAAGAAATATATGTTGGCAAATCGAATCCACCTCTAGGCCTAGGAATTGGATCCTGGTGGAAGGTCTGAGGTAGGATTTGCTGCGGTTGATAATTCAGCCGTGCACTTCCGGAAATCGCATTGTGGTGACTAGATCTGCCCGGAGCTCCCTTGAAGATTCGGCCTTGATGAGCCAGTCGTCCAGGTAAGGAACGATGGAAATCCCTTTTTCTCTAGAGAAGCCGTCAAGGAACACAAAATCTTTGTGAAGATCCTTGGGGCCGACGACCGACCGAACGGAAGGGCTTTGAACTGGAAATGAACTTTTCCTTTATACAGGTTGCAAACTTGAGAAACTTCTGGAAATCTCCGCAATTGGGACGTGAAGGTAAGAGTCCTTCAGGTCCAAAGCAGCCATGACTTCTCCCTTCTGAAGAAAGTGGGTGACTGAAGAAATTTCTCCATACGAAAGTGGCGATACTGGATGCAGCTGTTGACTCTTTTAGATCCAAAACGGGTCGAAAGGATCCATCCGGCTTTGGGACTAGAAACAGTCTAGAATAGACTCCTTGGAAGCGTTGAGAAATCTGAACTCTCTCTATAAACCCTTTTGATAGGAGAGATAGGCTCGCCGAATGTAGAGCTACATTTTTCACCGAGGAAGGATATGAAGAGATCGGGAACTGAATTCGTGGAAGGGAGAAGAGACCGATCCTGTACCCCTCTGAAACGAGTTTCCGAATCCAACTGTTGTGTATAGTCTGTTCCCAAATATGCTTGCAGAGTTCTTCCCACTTTGTCAGAACTTTCTTTTCTCTTCGTAGAAATTCCGAAAATTCTGCGAGTTGGAAAATGCCTGGAAAGGCCTGGTTGTCTTGTACGGATATCTCCTATTCTATCTAGGACGTCTATCCTGAGGAAGAGCCCTCTTGGTCTCTGACATTTGTTTGAAAAAATCTTCCAATGGTGCTCCGAACAATTTACTCCCCTCAAAAGATAAGTAACATAGAGATGCTTTGGAGGCTGAATCCGCCGTCCAGGATCTCAACCATAAGGCTCTACGAGCCACAGACGGTAACCCCATATTCTTAGCGGATATCTTCACCAACTCTTGAGAGGAATCTGTAAGAAAAACTGTTAGAAAATCGCAAATTTGTTAGTAGTCTGGAGATTTCGGAATCTTGATCATCCGGCAAACAGTCTTCCAGGGCCTGTATCCAACAACTCTGTGCTCTAGACACTGCTGTACTGGCCACTGCCGCTCAGCAGCAAGAAGTCTCGACTCTTCTATGCATTGAGTCCTTCAGACCTGAGACACCTCCAATGGGAATGGTCGTATTTTTCGACAGCTGGGCTATGTGGACATCCACCTTGGGGGGGTTCATCCCAATGCTCTTCACTTTGGAGTATTTCCATTCTCTTTCCATTAGCTGTCTTAACTTGGGAAGTATAGGAAAACCCTTGATTTTATCCAGCTCTTTGTCTGATAACATGCAAGTCACCTCCTTAGTGAATCTGCGAAGCTCCTGGGGAGGAAAAACCGCTTCGTCCTCAGAACTGAACGAGGTAGAGTACGAAGATTGCAAAATTTCTCCTGATGAGAGATCTGATCTGGAGGCAGACCGGGATCTCCTGCGTTTACGGGCAGATTTACCCGGAACCCTCGACTGAGCTTGAGCCGCAGAGACCTGGATGCTAGGTTTTCCTGAAACCATCCCAGGAAGGATTGCAAGTCCTGTGTTTGTCTTTAGTGAGTTGCTCTGCCCAGCAGGCATTACACATCTTTTTTCTGCATCCATCTGGCAGAGGAGTAGCACACTCAGAGCAAGCCACATGCTTTGATTTAAAAGTTTACTTCTAGGAATGGGAGCAGATTTCTTGTCTTTATATCCAGGTGAAACCGGACTAGACATCTGGGTAAAGACAAAATACAAGCGTAAATAAAAAATATATAATTTTTTTTTTTTTTAATATATATATTATATCTGCTGGAGGAAGAGAATATTGAAGGAAAAGATAAAATAATCTTACCTCCAAATCCTCAGAACCGTGTGGGGGGGCTGGTGACACGGTATCCTGTGCTGAGAAAATGCCCATGCATACAGACAGGAACGAAAAACAACCTTTATAGGTTTGAATTTGGCGCCCTCCAGAAGATCCGATTTGCGCATGCTCAGTAGCGCGATCGGATCTTCGGTGGAACGCAACGCCACCCGGGTGTGTGTTCCACCTATTGCGCATGCTCCTCTTCCAGCCGCAAAGACAAGAAACTCCAACACAACCCTCCGCAACGTCCATCGCTACGGAGGGGACCTCGCTCTGCTCACCACCCGGGGAGCAATCGGAGGCTGCAAACCCCCAGGCAACAACCCGTGTGCCTCACCAGACTTCTGATCTTCGGGGAAAATTCCCCAGCACAGCATCAAGTCCGTCCCTGTACGGGACAAGAAGAAAACTGGGGCTGTTCAGGGGAAGCCGGGTTTTATGGGTAAGTAGGAGGAGTCCTCCGTGACTTAACCCTTTCTATTCTTTAAAGCATCTTGTCCACAGGAGAGAACACTACCCAGTCGTACTGCCACTGTATGACAGGAAAAAAATGGTTTCCTGCAGCTCTATGTAACAATTATATATTACCCACACACCTTTCATTTGAATATTTGGTCACTGTTAGAAATTCCTTTTAATTTATGAAAAATATTTTAAACTGCAGTATCTCTTGAATTGGGAGAAGCGTGAAAATGTGCTATATTACAAATGAAACTCTTGGCTAAAGTCAAGAGTAAAAAAATGAGTTGTGTAAGAGCTGCGCTTTGAATGTCATAGCAGAATTCCAGGTAATATGAGAGATGCAATAGCTTCATGGAATGTTTTGACTCTATTTTCATCATTGCCACGTGTTAGGACACTCGGGATTATATGTCCAAGGAAACATCCAAGGGACATAGCAGTCAGAAACACACTAAAGGTGCTCCCTCAATCAGTGTCACAAACAGGAGAGGAGGCTCCTCCGGTCAGCTCATTTTACATATACACATAGCAGAAAGGCTCACTAGTTCAGTTTGAACTTAAGCAACAGAGGCTCTGCTCATTGCTATATAAACATTTGCTTCAGCTTGCTACACACCCAAATGCTAAATTGAGTTGTAAAGCTGCATTAGACAGTGAAACCTTGAAACCATACTGCAGTTCTGGAAAAGATGATCATGGAAGGGAGGAGGGCTGCAACTAACTATTATTTTCATAATCGATTAGTTGGCCAATTATTTTTTCGATTAATCGATTAATCTGATTAAAAAAATGTACATTTTTAATTTATTTAAAATAATTTTATAAAGTAACGAGGATGTAAAAAACAAACTGCAGAATAAAAAAACTTTGATAAAAACGCATTTCTTGTTTTTATTTCCAACACCCCCAGTTATGCACATTTGAGTCCAGGCTTGACCCCTTGTCTCATAATAGGACCTCAAATAGGGGACCTGGATCCTCCTGTGTTATGCCCCCCCCTCCAACTTACCGATTCGCGTAGATCTCTACACGCTGCCCGGACTAAGCACCGGGGACTCAGAAGTACCGGTAAGATTGGAGGAGGGAGTGTTAAACGGGGGGCATAAGGCATTTCTGAAAGTGCTCTGTGAAATGCCTTTTAACCCCCTTAATGCCACTCTGCCTCCAGAAATGCCTTTTAACCCTTTATACGCCACTCTGCCTCCTGAAATGCCTTTTAACCCCCTAAATGCCAGAGTGGCATATATAAGGCAATTCTGGAGGAAGAGTGGCACATAGGGGGTCAAAAGGCATATCATGGGGGCACAGTGGCATTCAGAGGGTTAAAAGGCATATCATGGGGCACAGTGGCATAT
>VKOC01001776.1:0-25749 GCA_009364415.1 Spea multiplicata
AGGTAGAGTGGTGTATAGGGGTATAATGAATTTCAGAGTGGCATATCTTGGGGAGGCAGAGTGGTGAATCAGGGAGTATAATGAATTTCAGGGTGGTGCAGGGCATTTATGGGGGGTGGAGTGGCATATCAGGGTGCACAGTGGCATATAGGGAGGTATAAGGCATAAATGGGGGCGAGTGGCATATTGGAAGTTATAAGGCATATCAGGGGCCACAGTGGTATTTAGGGTATATGAGGCATATCGGCATTAGGCGTATCAGGGGGGCATAAGACATATCTGGGGGTATAAGGTATGTCAGGGGGTTCAGTTGCATATCACTGGCATATAGGAGGTATAAGGCATATCTGTGGGCAGAGTGGCAAGCTGGGGGTCTGATGTGCATAACTGGGGGCAGTTTGGTAAATAAAAGAAAATATAAACAAGGCTTTTTTTCTCATAGTTTTTATTAAATATGAAAAATAGTTAACATATGAATTAATATTTACTAATAACTTTGTATTAAAACCTATTTTGAGAAACACTGTGTTTGGGTTCTTGTAGCTATTATTATGTCAGTAAAATAAGAAGGTGAATAGAGCAATGCCATTGCGATAAAGAGATGAAAGTGTAAATTGTACGGTTTTTTTATTACTTTATTTTAAATTAAAAAAAATTTGCATTTTTTTATCGGATTAATCGAAAAAATAATCGGCCAACTAATCGATTGTTAAAATAATCGTTAGTTGCAGTCCTAGTTGGATGTCCTACCAGCATCCCCATACCTAGCAGACATGTGCAAAAGCATTAGGCAAAATGATGGCCCTCTCGGAGAAATACTCTCCCCGTCCTCTATTCGGGTGAGAGGACGCGTCACCATATTACCCTCAGCGCAAGCGCCGCCATTTTGGAGATGTGGAACGAAGATAGAAAATAGCAGATTGAAGATGTGGAAGTGGTCAGTAGCGAAACATTTACAGAGCATGAGAGAGGGAGGGAACGAGAATTAGAGTTCGATAGAGTGAGGGTGCGTGTGAGTGAATGTGGACCCAAACATTTTGGCTGATAATTCAGAAAATGTGTTTTTGTCCGAGAGGGTCTGGCCTTGGGGCTTTGTGCAAATTGCTGAATTGACCAAAATTCAGTAAATTTGCACAAATCCAACTGCACGAGTCTACTGCTTAGTGTTTCCACTTTTATGATCGTAAGGGAGAATCTGCGCGACAATTTCCTTACGCAAAACCATGGAGTTAGAGGTTCATGTACAGGAGATCAGGCGGGTTCCGGCAAAGCAAACGAGTGTTAGTTCTCATTTGCAAAGAATGCATATTAAAGCACTACAGAGCTGCAGATCCCTTTGTCCGCCATGATCCAACGAGTCTCGCTACTGATTGGCTACTTCAAGAAACCAATCAATGGAATCGCCTTCCGCACATACGTGGGGGGGGGGTTGTGACATTCACATGGCAGGGGAACTGTATTATAGGAAATAACTTTGTAGGCTGATCTTATGTCTCTATTGCTCAAGCAAAATGAATGTTATGCCATTATGTTGAGCCTACACTTAAGATTCAGCCGCTTGACTTCCACTGAAATAGTCGAGCGGATCCTTCCAGCGCTTTATTTTTGCATTGTGATTCGATATGTGGGTTCTGTGCCAAGTCAACAGCGCTTCCTTTTGATCCTTCAATGTGTTATTTAAGCGCTGAAGTCACTCCACCTGCAACTCTCCTTTGTGCCGCACCGTCTTTTATCTCTGTGTCTTTCTGGCACAGAAAGTGTTGTTGAAGCAGAATCGTAGCGCCGCTGATTTATAGAAACTGCACCTGGGATTCAGGTTTGTATAAATTGTTTTTATAAAAAAACAGAATGAACAAAGCTGTAAAATAAAAATAAAAAAATTGCAAGGTCAGTTTTTACAGATGAACCTGAACGTCTTGATTTTGCCCAATATAATTTCTTTCATGACTGGTTTGGTCTTTTTTTATTTTAGTTTTCACCAGTGCTTTGGTTTAACCATGTAAGTGCAGTGGTAAGGACATCTTTTTTCCTTGGTACGTCAGTGTGCTGGGCGCAGTCATGCTTCCCCAAACTGTTCACAATAATCCATTGTTTCACAAATTTATTTTTTTCCCATAAATGCAGACTGCATGGCTATGTGCTTGATTTTAGAAGACCCTTTTCTATTATGGCATGACTGAGCCCCAGCACACAAAGCAAGGCCCATAAAGACACCGCTGGAAGAACTTGACCGGCCGCACAGAGCCCTGACCTCAACCCCATCGAACATCTTTGTTATGAACTGGAACGGAAATTGTGAGCCAAGCTTCTCATCCAACATCAGTGCCAGACCTCACAAACGCTCTACTGGATGAACGGGCAAAAATCCCACAGAAACTCCCCAAAATCTTGTGGAAAGCCTCCCCAGAAGAGTTGGATGCCTTTATTGCTGCAAAGCGGGGACCGACTTCATATTAATGTCTGTGTATTTAGGATGTGATGTCATCAAAGTCTCTGTTGGTGTAATGTTCAGGTGTCCCAATACTTTTGTCCATATAGTGTTTCTATCTATCTATCTGTCTATCTATCTATCTATCTATCTATCTATCTATCTATCTATCTCTCTCTATCTATCAGACCTGATAAGTAAAAAAAAAATGGGGATGTTAAGGCACAAAACCTTACATAGAGTAATTTAGTATCACCATCCACAATGCAATATAGAATACAAAGCCAGTATTCAGAAAGTTTTTTATTTTGTAGTTTATGTACAAAAAAAGCTGGATTTAACTTATTTTAAAAGTAAAATAGAGACCAGTAGTGTAACGACTACATTTTAAAACCATGTTTCTCTTTGTGAAAAATTATTTTTTTTGCCTTTATATGGTTTTGTTTTATATGGTGTCTTTTTTTATAGGTTTTTAGTAAAGTTGCAAACTATTGTCTTCAATAAAGAATGACTTTTCACCAATTATAAAAGGTTTACGTGTCAACAAATCCATCAAGAACCAACAAATAATGCAGATGAAGGCAAACTTATAATCTATACGTATGTATACCTTATGGTAGTTTGAGCAGGGTCCTCCTCTTGTTTCTGTAATTCAAATTGTTATATACTACTTATGTCCTGTTTACCCATTGTACAACGCTGCGGAATATGATGGCGATATATAAATCAATGATAACTGGGTAAATGCTTAACGTTTTAAGGTATGCACTTGCACTTGTTTACCCCCAGAGGGACCCTTTAGTTCTATGAGCAAGCCAAAATATTTTGCTTTATGATGTCTGAAAGCTTGGAGCGTCCGCAAAATACTGCGCTTTGTTCATAGGAAACAAACAAGTTGACCAAAAATAGGATTCTTTGAAGACCAGACTTCATTTTTGAGTAGTGTGAGATTCATTTAAAGTGTTTTCTCCCCAAATCAAGCACCGCGCATTCTATCAGCAATAGACGTGTTAATAAAATGTGAGTGTGTATGCTTATATTCGTGGCTATCTATCGGTTTTTAACCCCTTAATGACAGCCCGTACATGTACGGGCTCAAAATGCATTGTTTTCAATTGGTTTAGGGACCGCCCATTGTCCTTAAGGGGTTAAAATGAATATGCGCTGCAGGAAATTTCCCACTAAATGACGTGCGAAGCTGGTGAACGTTCTATACAATACGTTTTATACAAACCACTTGCTAGATTTGGAGGCTGGTGTTAGTGGAAGTCATGTTCTCCATAACGTTAACCCAAAATCTTTTTTTTTTTTTTTTTCCCCTGTTCTGATTGGTTGCATGTTGCATGTTGCATGCGCCCCCATCAATGCCATCTGCATGGAAGCCTTCAAAACAGGTGTCACTACAAACTAGGGAAAAGTAGGTGTAATGCCGTTCTGTAAATGTAGAAACACGGTGGGCTGATACAGCGAAGGTGGAGTGGGTCCCAGTACTTTATATAAAAAGCAAAAAAAAGGTCTTCTAAGGTCAAAGTTAATTGGAAGAATAGAACTTGACGGATGTTGGAGTAAAAGGAGGCTGTGGTGGGGCATGAACTAAGTCAAGGCCGAGTCCTATCATGCTCGGAGATACACTCACCTTCTGGATGTGTAGAGGGGGAAGCTTTTTAATCATCCTTGGTTCATGCTCTTCCAAGGCCTGATGATCCAGATCAACCAAAGCATTGTACTTCATCTAAACCAGCCCCTGAACCACGCGAGACATTCTTCGAACCAAACACCAAGCCCAACGTGATAAAATAATGTTTTATTTCATGGATGACAAAACACTACCATGCCACATCCTAACTTTCTTTCTACAAAATGCTGGACAAAGCAAAGTTTACATAATTTTTTTTTTCTCCATACCGAGTAATTTTCGACTTTGTAACCCAATGATATCGCAAAATGTCAAAATCATCAGTTTTCATTTGGCTTTTTTAAATAGTTTTTTTTTGTTTGTTTGTTGTTCACTTTCTGTAATATAGTGTTCGTCGTATCCAAAACGTCTTACACAGAAACTGTTGTTTTTTTTCGAGGTGATCTAATTTAATTTACGACAACTAACATTCAAAGCTCTGAGAAGAAAAATGACAGCAACGAAGAAGAGAGGAAAAACATTGATACGTCACCGGATGTGAGGCTACTAACGATACGATGTAAAAATTGTAGAAACCCGCATTAACATTCAAGCTGTCAAAAAGATCAAATGAAGAATAGCTATTTTTATATTTAATTTAAAGCTAAACGTTTGGATTAGCGGAAAAGGGGTGTTTATCGGGCTAGCATGCTGAACACAATACTCGTATGAGGCTGGGGTCTTCACAAACCAATGACTTACATTCCTTATTTACAAATTCCTATATACAACATTAATACTGACTGCACATTTGGTCAGAACAATTGGTATCAATATTTGACTTCGAGTCAGGGTACTAAAATGCTGGCGTCATCGGTCCGGAAAGGGCAGATTGCTGTCACCTCGCTGTTTGAAAACACCCGTGGATTAGACACACAAATGTGATTTTTTTTTTCTTCCAGCAGAAGGATTTTGGTTTTCTAATCAACAGAACGTACATTGTTATGACTTTTTTTTGTTTTTTTTTTAATTAAATGTCATTATGAACGAGTTGACATTGAACACTCCTTAATATGTGGCGCTTGGATGTGTAATTATATCACCGCAGAGGTGGCTAAGTGAAAAATAAAATACCCCCCATTCTATCGGGTTCTAGATAAAAAGCCATGATCGGATGAAACGTTGCGTCTTGCAGCCTTATAATTTTTTTTTATTATTATTATAATATTCTAGGATATAACTTCTGAATTCAGTGACAAGTGCTATCCAATATGGGGTAGCATTAGGGTGGCCGGTGAAATAATATAATTGCCCATTTATGTTCAGCCTGGAGGGGGCGGACATGAGTCTAGGTTTGGAAACCCCCCTTACAAAGTGCATCGAACCCAATATACCATTTCTTAGGTGAAAAATTGCATTGTTTATCTGCGTATAGAAGAGATATGATTAGCCATTGTTAGTATGGCACTGGTACCTTTTGATCAGTGTTTTTGCCTTTTTATTACACGTAATATAATATGTTATATTTTATATTTCATACAAATGGTGTAGTTGCAAAAATCTGGTTAAAATAGTTATCGGGATGTCCCATTAAAATTTATTTTAAAATCCAGTTTGGGCTGGACTTAAATGTCAAAGATAAATCTGCCGCAGGTTATTAAATAGCGATCCTGGCGTAGAATACAATAAAAAAAAAATAGATGAAAACCAGATATATAGCGGGTCCAGATTAATTATTTATCACTGTGTTTTATCTCTCTTTCCATTGCAACCGGGTCATTTAATTATGGTTGGCCGTAATAATACCATATCATGGCGCGCATTCTATCCCGGGTAACAAATTTGCCCAAATTAGTGTATATTTACACTCTACCAAATAAGATACCGTTTCATAAGATATGGGCGTACTATTTTAACTATGTATTATTTCATAAAACATATAAAGTAATAAAATAAAATTAGTTTGAGCAATCACTCAAATTTCAATAAAAGCCTTAATTACCTTTTGCTTCTTGGGCATCAGCTGCTTATACATTATGGGCTCTATTATTATTATTATTTATTATATAATTCTTTTAAATGTACATAAATAATCCTCTCCTGACTGCAAACTATATTAAATATTAAAAAAAATGAATATTAAAAATTCCAGAGGAATAGACTGTGTGATAAAAAAATACATTTTCTCAATCTAGAACACAGGAGAGAAAAGTTTTTTTTAAGATTTCATGAAAAACTCAAATTTGTAAAGGTAAAATATATATTTTACTCTACATTTACCAATAAATAAATAAAGGGCCAAGCTTTAATGTACAGCACATATGGCTATATAGTGTTGTGTATAATGATATTTAAGTTTGAATATGGTTATTTAGTCTGGAGTATGTAATTTATTCTTCTCTCTTTCACCCCCAGAAATACATTGTGGTCCAAAGCAACTTTATAATCCAAATCTGCCCAAAGTAAGAATGGATTTAGTATTGGTCTCTATCAGCATCTTTACACCAACGTGAGCCAGGAATGCCCCCAGAGGTATCCGTCTATTGGTTTTACCAGACAGGTATGCGCATGGGCTTCCTAAAGAGTTAAAGAGCGTCCGTACATACAGAGATTAGACATCATTAAACTGTTTACAAGAAATATACTTGGCACTTAAATGAGCCCCAAAGCTTACACTCTAACACACAGAAAAGAACGAAACACAAAATATTTTTATACCTTCCCTTTAAGACAACATGGATGTGATAAAAGTCTAAAACACGTTTAGGGTATTCTGAAGTATGAAGCATGAAAATCGTTTCCTCCGTAGAGAAGTATGAACTGTCCAACGTGTACATAGATTGATGAATATGATGGCAGATCAGCCCCATCTGGCCCCCATCTAGTCGCCAGTTATTCCTGCTGTAAAGACTCAAACCTTAATCAGTCGTTGGTCTTCCCTTAGATTCAGGAGCCGTATGTCTATCCCATCCATGTTTACATTCCCTCACTGTATTACCCTCTACCACTTCTGCTGGGAGGCTGTTCCGCTTATCAACAATAGCTGTAGTTGAAGGCATAGCAAAGGCAGGGCATATTTTTATGTGACTTTATGACTTATTGAAATCTATGTTACTGAGTAAGGCATTTAAACATGATGTTTGTTATATACATAATTTCTGAACATATTTCTTGATGTTCCATATACAGATTATTGTGGTTTTTAGGGCTGTAGAACCCTCCTACCCAGCAAACCTTCCGAGCTCCTAGAAAAAAGGGGCAGCAGGGGAGGAAAGAGGGGCATCAGGGGAGGAAACAAGGGGTTTGGGAGGTGATTGATTCCTGCATGAAAGCCGATCAAGCTTGAGATGATAAGATTAAGATCCACTTGATTACTTTACTTTTGGGAGGCAATAATGTAACTGTTCTCTTTCCAAAGCTGCCCTGTCACTGTTAATTATATTTGACTGTAAATTATATTTGTGAAATTAATTTCAGAAATTATGGGGGGGGGGACAAAGCTTTTTTAAAATGGATAGCTAACCTTCTAGAGCTTTCCTAACTGGTCCAGACTTCAAAAACCACAACAGTCCATGGATAATTCTTATCGAACCAGTTTGTTCCCATCCAGAAATACATTGTAACACTTTGATTTAACCCCTGGAGTACCACAAACGTACTAAAATTGGGGTTATCCCCAATTTTACAGTTTCTGCATGAGAGGAAGCTATTCTTCCACAGCTTTCGTACTCAAAGTCCACGTGCAAAATGAATCAATTAAATTAAGACCCCGTTAAAAACTATATACAAAAATCTGAAATAATTACATAACGATATACATTGTTTTAGTAGGATTAATACATTGTGTTCATCAACGCCGCTGCCCCTAAGCTTGGCTTTTCTGTTTTTTTGTGTGTTTTTTTTTAAGATGAGATATTGAGCGAGAAAACTGTTAGTACTCATAAAATAATTGTGCTATAATCTTTTTTTTTTCACCCCCCCCCCATGTAGTAGTCGTATATGACGCGGATGCAATGTTAATTTGGTGCCGCAAAAAAGATTGGATTTCAAAGCTTCGGCTTTTTACGTGAAGTTTAACGGGGGTCACCTTGTCCTTGGAATAATCCTCATAGAGTCTCTGGAAAAGTCTGACTCCTTGAATGTTATCGGTTTGTCTGTAAAGTACGGCAATCTCCTGCCGGAAAGCAATGTATTCGTCTTTTTTGTTGAGTTCCTAGTTCACAATGGTTAGTTACTTCCACCGAGGAAAGAGTCCGAACTGGTAAGCCATTGAGAGAGCACTTTACATGCTAAATGTTAACATTTCTGATTTCCCCGGGAGAGCGATTCAGTTGCATATTATATGGGAACCGGTTTGTGCTCGGCACTGTCGAAAAGTTAATCTTCCTCTTCTTCGTCTTCGATGGTTACTACTGGAGGCTTATCTTGAATTCTGAAGCATTCTTCAAAGAAATCCACGATGGATTTATGCAAGTGTTGTTCAAACTGTGCGTTCTTCATATAGTGGTTTTCGTCTGGGTATATCTGACAAAGAAAAAGAAGTCAATAAGAAGCGCTAATGAAGAAAAAATAAAATGGATAACAAAGGCTCTTTAATTTAAGAGTCTGGCATCCAAAAGAGTAAAGAAATATAAGGAAGGTACAACAGGAGAGGAAAGAAGTGTGAAATTAATCGTTGGGTATCCGGGAATAGATGGCAAGTGTGATGGTGGGAACGGACACAACTGGGTTGATAAAGGGAGTGATAAAGGGTCATTGAACACAGGAGTGATGGGAGTGATAAAGGGCCATTGGAACACAGAGTGATGGGAGTGATAAAGGGCCCTGGAAACACAGGAGTTGATGGGAGGTTGAAAAAAAAGGCTTCTAAATATATAATTATAATATATATATATATATATATATATATATATATATATATATTCTAATGGCAGACACATCAGCTAGTCTCAATGTAATCGCACACAATAATAGATTTCTGTTCGGTTTAAATCACATATCAGCCATCCGGTAATAGATTCCTGGGCTCACAGATAACAGTCTACTTACCAGTAATGAGTAATTGGCTTTTGCTTTCACTAAATGCGTTATGAGGTCTGCTGTGTGCTGGAAATGGACTTTTTCTGTGTAAAAAAAAAAAGATCAATATCACTATAAGGGACAAATTAATTAAAAGACATTTTGGAACTGTTCACTGCAAAGCCTCTGCCTAATAGGTTCTTATCATTATGAAATAGATTCGGGATTAATAAAGAGTTACTTACCATCTGCAGTCGCGTGGATAATCAAAAACTTCTCTGTATTCAGTAAGGGCACTTTGTTTTCTAATTTGGAAAACTAGGCGTATGAAGATAAAATTGAACATTTTCAGAAAAGCCTGAGTAAATTTTTTTTGCTTTTTTTTACAGAAATGACAGATAAGCTACTCTAAGATTTGTTGCTTAAATAGAAAAAAGACACTAAAAACTCTAACATTTATGGCTGTTAAATCATTTATGTTCTCCCATTTACGTTTTTTTAATAGGAAAATATCTGTCCCACCCTATAAATGAAATAAAATCTGTTACAAATACACGGCTTATTACAATTAAAAAAGGAGATTTGCACTAATTAAAGAATTTAGATTCAGATATTGAGATTATACCCACCTCGTATGCTCTGTTATCGAGGGTACGCAATCCCAAATATCTTTCAGAAAAGGCAGACGCTTCAGAAAGAAGAGACATAGAATTAGAATTAGTTAACGGATTAAAATAAATCCACAGAAACAGTTATTATTATTATTATTATTTATTGTTTTATATAGCACCACCAAATTCCGTAGCGCTGTACAATGGTATAACATATACAAGAGGAATATCCTGAACTACACCCTGACAGATAGCAGCGATCTCCCCATTTATGATAGTACATCGTGACCCCACCATACAGGACGCTCCAAAGCCCGGGACAGCTGACTCTTAAGTCTTAGGAAAAGGGGATAATATAGAAACGGCATGGGTTGGGGGGAATTTCCACCTATTCTGCTCTGATTTAACCCCTTAATGACAAAGCAAGTCCGTACATGTACGGGGTCAAAATGCATTGTTTTTTATGGGTTTAGGGACCGCCCATTGTCCTTACGGGGTTAAAAACCGGAACCACAGCAATAAGCTTTATTTTGTGTGTTCACTTGCAATTCTAAATATAGCCACAAGGTGTCTATAGTGCCAATGTAGCGTTTACACTTTGACTCTATCCCTTATGTGCTTCTTCAGTGGAGTTCACTTTTGGTGAACAAGTGTTGGGCAGAACTGGAACGTGCTTGTGTGTTATTTTCTTTTATGGTATATATATATATATATATGAGCAGCGCATTCCACTGCTGCTGTTCTTTACTGCTGAACGTTGCGATATGATGTCATATCCCTGAGCTCACCTCTTAGGAACGTGCAGAGCCAGATGAAGTACACTATAGATGCTCCGCCAGCTCAGCAAAGTTTTCTATAGTGTAAACGGGCTGGTTGGAAAGATCAGGGATTCCCCTATAACGGGCCCTCTGCGCAGCGGCGCCCCCTGTTGTGCAGCCGAGGAGCTCCCTACTCATCTGAGACCAGATTACATCCACATTTCCTGCTTACTGCTGGCTCAAAAAGTGGACTTTTTATATATAAACCATTTACACCATTTTTTACACCATTTCAATACATTTTTTACATATCTATATCTCAATTTCTTTTTAAAATCACAGCCTTACATACATACATTTAAAAAATCATACCATATAATGCAAAGTCTGTTATAGGCGAGAGAGCTGCACCGCACGTGAAAATCGGGATATCGTTACGATTTGACAAAAGCGAAATGCTCAGGTATCCTCCATATTCCTAAACAAATCATTAAAAAAGCAGATTTAACATATCTTACAAAAATAGTCAAATAATACGATATAAACACTCAATTCAGAAATTCAGGAAGAACAACATACACCCCAGAGCTAGAAAATGTTAATGACAATTAATATATTGTTAATTTTATTTTTTTTAATGTTATCGTTCATTTTCACAGCGCCGCGGAATCTGCCGGTGCTCTGTACATGTAACGTAACGGGCAGATAGGCCAAATAATGCTGGTTTGGGGCACGACTGTCCCTTTAAAATGATTACTGCTGTTTGTAAAGAAAGCAGCTTGTGTGTACTTTGTGTGATATTCCCAGTTTCAGCCGCGCGCAGCCGAGTTAGCGTTCCTCAAATGAGTCTTTTCCTTTTAATTATGCACCACCTTCTGTTCAAACTAATTACTTACGTTCACGTATTTTCGGATTATTTTTGTGTGAGATATTATTATATTATTCCTGTGAACGACGCTATTCTGTGAGGGTAATCGTGTAACGTTCAGAAATATTAATTCAGGTAAAAAAAAATCATACTTGAAGTGATGTTTTAGCTTAAAACAGGAATGGGGGGCGCATGTTTCTGCTGGACCTACTACTTCCTCGGACGTGCGATGGCTTCCTGCTTTAACAATAAGACGGGAACTAAATCCATGAATTAATATTACCTACGGCTTCCTCCATGATTTTATTGGATATCCCAGCTTCACTACGACCAGGGATCTCAATGAAAATTAATATAATTAACTTACTGCCAAAGTTCTCTGCCTTCTCCTCATTGTATGATAAAATGTCTATGTCTACAGATTCACATCTTTTATTCTAAAAAAAATTATAGGTTGGGAATTTGGGGAATTCTAGCTTACGTAGAAAGAAAAATACAAAAAACAGCATATATTTTTACATAATTTAGATTGTAATTTAGATTCCGCATTGCATATAATATATTTAGTAGATTCAGTTCTAACTAGAGAAACATCTGTTCAATTCAAACAACACGTCAATCAAAATGTGTTTGTGTTCCATTAATGTGCATATAATATAATGTAAATTAATAGATTTATCGAGATTAATAATTATTATTTAATTATCACAGAGACAGACACAGAACTGATTTTAATTTTTAATTCCAAAACAGCAGTAACTTTTTTTTATACAACAATCTCATCAATAACATTTGAATTCGTTCTAACTCAGCAATCATCTAAACCTAAAAAGCTATGAATGTTTAATAAATCAGGTTCCCATTGAAAGGTGTATATAATTATAAAATGACATTATTATATATAATCCGATTTACAGCATTCCTCTGAAATCAAGTAATTATGGGCTCAGAAAATACATGCTTATTAATACTTTTTCCCATCGCTATAATAAAGTTAGTAAAGCGCTGTTCAGATGAGATGAGATATATCAGTGAACGCATCAGGAATAGCAATATAATAATTAATCAGATATGGAGTACGTTGTTAGTATAACCTTGAGTGCAAAAAATGATTTTAAAAAAAAAAAGCAATTTGTGCGGGAGATATTATTTTTTATATTTATATGATATTTATAAAATGTGGTATATATATAATATAT
The DNA here is from genome assembly GCA_009364415.1 of Spea multiplicata. Classification (NCBI taxonomy): domain Eukaryota; kingdom Metazoa; phylum Chordata; class Amphibia; order Anura; family Pelobatidae; genus Spea; species Spea multiplicata. The sequence goes on from VKOC01001776.1 coordinate 12,499, forward strand.
ATATATATATATATATAGGCTTAGGATTCTCTAATTCTCTACTAATATCTAATATTTGCCAACTGATAATAGTGAGCAGACCCCATAACATACTGATTTTATTTATCATTTTTATTTATTGTGATGCCTGGATTCACAAGATAAGTAGATTTAAAAACAAGATGACTTTTTCGTCACCCCTGCCAACTCAAAAAAAAAAAAGCGAACTCTGCATATATAACAATTTCATTGAGGGAAATGTAATTATTTCTATTTATTTTTTATTATTATTTATTATTATTATATTTAATATCTATTTTAAGAATATTAACAATGGGGCGAAAAAAACTATAGTGTAACTAATTGTATAAAATTATTAAATTGCTATTTTTCTTTGTACAACATTATAATAGGAATATTATATATATTTCAAATTATTTGTATCCCACAGCCTGTGGTTTGGGTGGGTTTATCTCTATAGATCTAGTGTCCTTTTTTTCTCTCTTTTTTTTCCCCTCACCAATCAAGGACAACTATTAATGACAGGTAATAAAATTCAGCCTCCAAATTATAATACCTTGCGATTTATTGCTAGCTGGTTGGTTTAGATCACGAGTATATGATGATGAAACATTTCAGATAAACGAGTAATCATACAAAGTATAGTTTTGCATACCTTTCCGAATACACCGACCCGCTGTTTATCAATGTATTGTTCGTTTAGCAATTTACTGAAATACAAAAAGAGAAGAAAATTCTGAATTTAGTAAAATAAAACCTGAGAATTCTCAGGCATGTTCAGGATCTTGGATCATTTGGCAAAGATACTACTACCTAAGTAACTGACACCTTCCCTTTAACCGAAGATGAGTTTCCTTCAGAAAAAACTGACTTGAACCCCGACTTCTGGTTACTGTTACCGGTCCTCATCCTTACCGGTTTACCAGCCTGTTTTCTCATAGCCTCAGCTCTAATTATTGATGTTCCCGTTTGCCCTTTAATTAACTTTTATTATATTTACCTGTTACCGATTCTGGACTGTCTGACGTTGCTGCCTTCTCCAAACCGCTGACCTCTACTGCTGGACTCTAAACCTCAAACCCTCAGTTTTATTATACAATTATAAAACAAAACATAAAAATATCTTCTGCGGTGTACACTTGAATCAGAAAACATGCGCCCTTAACTCAGGTTTTAGTAGGATTACTGAAATGACGAGCACTTTGTTAATCAGTAACGTTTACCTTAGAGCTTCTACTTGGTCCTTCTCATCTACATCCCCCAGCTTTCGCTTCATCTCGTGCAAAAGTTTTGTGCCTTGAAATCCACTGCCACGTCCATCAAATTTTACCACAATGGCGCTGAAGGAGCTGACCAGCACCGTGATCCAATTAATTTCAAACTTTTCCGTCACGCTCTGGCTGCCGGGACTTCCGTCGCTAAGAGTCAAGAGAAAGGAGAACTTTAACAAAGCGATTTAATGTTGGCGACCGTAACGTTAGAAGCAGGCAGCTCCCTGGGCCATCCTTTGCATGCGGGTCCCCAAATTGGTTCCTCAAGCATCTCCACTGAGTATGGTTGCGTCCCACCCAATTCCATCAAGGAAAGACCTTTGGGTTCACTTTAGTGGAGTGCAACTCGAGGTGGGGGTCTCCGTCCCTGTAGACCCTCTACAGGGAAGGAGACCCCCTTTTCGAGGTTACGGATTTTGGGAAGCCCCTATGTTGCTGCCTGGATTTGACCATTTACTGCTCATCCAGAGTCAGACCAAAGTGTCCCAAATTAGCACTAGATCCTATTCACAATATAACAATGTATCAACATGTAATGATTTATTTGGCCCCTAGAAGGGCCAATTCTTGACCAGCCAGTAATCTAGTTTGCCTTAATTTGCCTTATATGCCAAATCCCCCCCCATATCCCATTGCTGTCTGCACATAATGGTTTAACCAACGAAAGGCTGCGAGCGCAACCAATGAGTGACTTTATTATGATAATTTGTAAAGTATTTAAGCTAAAACACCATTAACAAATTTCATTTAGAAGTAACTAAAAAGTGAGATAAAACATATTAGCAACGATCTTCAGCGATTAGATCCGTACATGACAAATGCGATAATTATCATCACTTTAGCATTAACAAGAAATAATAATTATATGTTAATTGATAGTTTTACTAATGATTTAATATTGTTTTTTTTTATAAATGAAATAACATGATCTGTTACATTGAGTATTCTCCACAGCAGGTGGTGAATTTGGTAATAAATTGAGATGACTAAATTAGAGCGTTCAGTTGATTCGACGCAGCCGACGGGGTAATGAGACTGGAATAAACACTCGGAGGGAACTCGGTTCAGCTAAAAGCAGAAATTCTCTCTAGACTGATTGTTTATTATCCAACATTTTGCAATTAATTGTGTTTAGCACCTGGAAGGTATTTCTGGTTGCAGAAACACACCGGAGGGAACGTTAACATAAAAACTATGCGAAAATATTAACCCTTTTATCGTACCGTATTTCGCAAATGTGTGATCGTGCGCGTCGTGCAGTCGGTCATCTGTTTTAGATAAAGAGCCCAGAAGTTCATATATACAGCAATCAGTGAGTTCAGATCCAAGCGCGTTCCTAATTCCGGCTGCACAGACTCCTTCTCCCATCTGCTGTTTCATTTGGTACAAGCATGTCTATTCACAAACCTTATTCAGTCATTGTCCTTGTCTTGTATGGGATAGGCATATATCCGAATATATGTTTACACTTTCTCACTGTATTTGCCACTACCGTGTCTGCTGGAAGAATGTTCCACGTATCTCCCATTTGGGCAAATGCAAAACACTGCCCCGATGTGCCGACCAACGGCTTGGCTATGCCCGTCCACACGATACTTTATCATTCAAATATGCAACTGCACATACCCAGCCACATTTACGTCACCAGGAAGCCACCAGCCTTAAAGTGCCAGAGCCACCCTTTCATCGCCAGTCTGGCCCTGTGTACCACCCAGAAGTTACCCTTCTTTACATTACATCTGAACCTCTACTTTTAGACTACAACCTCCTGTCTGAATGATGACCTCTAGTTCCAAAATGATTCACAGACCTTCCTGGAATGTAAATAGTTAAAAGCAGGTCTGATCACCCTAAGAACACAACAAGCATATTCACCTCCATACATACGGTATTATTGGGGTGAATGCGTGGAATTTCCCGCCGGCTGGTGTCGGGGAGGTGATGGCACGCATTTACCGAGGTTTGCATTGAGAAGTATTTGTGAAATACGTTGTTACAAGTTAAAGGGTTCAACAAGAAGTAACGGGGAAACTTAACGTGTAGCTACAGTGTGAAATGGTACTAAATATATATGGGTGTAATAACACCATAATAAAAAGCAACGTCTGAAAAAAGGTGTAAAAACCAGCTTTCACACTGCCCAACACCTAGCGGCATTTCATTTTGTTCTAGAACTCTCGGAAATTCTATCTTCTGGCTCAGCTTTAATAAAAGGAAGAATGGGGTTTATTTTAATGTCTTTTTATTATTCAATGCAAGATAATTTGTAATTTAAAGAGATTCTGTTTCAGGATAAACATTTGAATAACGGGTATATTGGATGTCTTTAGGGATTGTATGCGATGCTTGTGATGTCTTTCTAGTAGATGTTCTCCTAGGAAGCTTCATTCTCTGCTCATATGGATTTGTTCTGTTTTAAGTCTAAATCTCATCTAGCTATAGGTTGCTTGGAAGTTATCTCTATCTTGGTCTTTCCATCCTCCCGTTTACTCCGTATCGGATTTGTTCAAATGAGATCTAATTAGAAATCGCACCTTGTTCATCTTCACTGATCCCCTTGTATGTGATCAATACGTTTATTGAAACAAGGGTTGTTTTCATGATCTATTACATTTCCCAAAGCAACTAGAAGCCATGGGGCCCTGGTGAGAACATTTTCCCCGGGTCTGTGCCATCAGTGCCCCCACACAACTTGTCTGTGCCTTCTTTGCTCCTTGCCCCCATGCAACATACAACATATGTAAACACACATTACACACACTCATACTCACTAACACACACAGCACCCCACCCTACTTACACATCCATGCTCACACACACAGTTATACATCCATGATCACACACACACAATTACACATCCATGCTCACACACACACAATTACACATCCATGATCACACACACCTACACATCATCACATCACAACTTCACACACCTCCATGCTCACACCTCACACACACACACACAATTACACATCCATGATCACACACACACACAACTACACATCCATGATCACACACATACACACACAATTACACATCCATGCGGATTCCAATGAATGATCTGAATGCCTCTAGATATTATGTGCTAAATGTAATCTTTTTTAATTAAAAATTTTATGTTTTAACTTTTGTTTCATATTTTATAGCTATTGCTAGAAAAAGTCTGAAATTTGCTGTTGGTATAAAAAAGGTAATCTAGCCAATGATATTAACCAATGCCTAATAATGAATTGGATCTAGAATTGTATATTTTAAAACATGTATAATGTTTCTCACAGATAGGATGTACGACAGCATTGCAAACTGGTGAAATGCATCAGGATTTGCTGGAAAGCACTGATTTGGGGGCAGTTCTTATCATCTTCTTTAGAGAATTTCCATTTCAATAGGACTTTACTAATAGGCATTCTCATTTTTTTTTTACTATATATTAAATGAATGGTAGACAAATGTTCCATTAAAGCCCAATTCTGAATCATGGAGAACACCGTAATGCGTGTTAACAGCTTGAACATACTTACACAACGAGTAGCAGAGGGTAATGAGCTGTGTTTGAGAACGTCGCAGGCTTGATAATCTGCATTGGCAAATCTAAGGAAATAATAGAAAGAAAAAGAAATAATCTGGTAAACTTCCCCTGAAGCGCCAGGATTCCAAACAAATGCTATTAACACACTATGGGGTTAGCTGAGGTCAAATTAACCGAATCATTCCGTGAGGCTTTTGTAAATTGAACTGTAGCTAGATCTATTGTTCTGTCTTTAAATTTGCTGTTTGTTAAGATTAACAATACGGGAGACATGCATCAAGCTGACTGTTAACACCATACAGATAACAGGTTGAGCGTAGCAGCTATTAACTCCACAGGCCACGTCCCTTACATGAGAGTAACGCCGTAGGAGAAGATAAGGGGGCCGGAACTCTGTGGAAAGGTGATGGAAACTGGAATATCGTTTTATTATTTAGGATATGCTTTCGTAAAAAGTACCAGTTTGTCACAGAATACTATTGTAAACTATTGTGTTCCGAAGGACTTTCCAACATTCCACTCTGGAACTCGGTGGTTCCCCTCATCATGTGGACACGACCACCCTTTTGATTTCTGTTTGGGGCATGCTGTGTTTTTGCTCAGTTTACCTCCCCATTTCTAGTTAGAAATGTCCCTTTTGGTCTGATCCTAGTCCTTCTCAACCCGCATGCAGAAAGTAAGGAGAAGCCAGCAGGCTAACAAATAGGGATAACAGAATAAAATGTTGCTTTTTGGACTTTTTATAATTGCTGAAACAGACTTATCTTGTAAGTGGATGGCTAATTCTCTGCCGGGGAAACTAAGGCAGGGCAAAACACGGCATAAGGGCATTTAGTAATGGAGGACACATGAGGGAGGTTTCAGAGGATCCGTAGCAGCTGCAGTGAATAGTAATTGAGACATTGTTCTGTAAACCATGTGTTCCTCCTAAGCGGCTCAATGTATGCTTCAGGATTAGGTCTCCAAGGTGCCCCTTACAAGTGAGAGTCCTGTCGCAATCACACACAGAGCTGCAAATTCCCCATTTTATTTCCACTGCTGTCTCCCATACATGTAAATACAATTACCATCTAAGCCTGTACATAATAATTAGGTTCTCCCAAGGTCTTGTTTGCTTTTCTTCTCTAGAATACAATCGTGGGTTTATTTTTAGATAATATTCTCACTTGGCCTCTTCTCTTCCATCCTCGGAGGTTTCTCCTGCACCGATCTTACCAACCATATCATCTGATTTAGTTTGTCCGCATTTATAAATCCTGATTCATCTGATCCTACAATTAATTCCTTCAAATCATCTACACCTCACTTTATTTCTCTGGCATTATTGTCCCTACAGATTGTAAATTCTGCTCTTCCATCCTTAAAGTTTTTGCCATGCTACTTCCTCCTTCCACATTTACAGATGGAGATTGATAAAGACCATGATAATGGCAAAAACTGTTTACGTTAACGATCAATCAATATTACAATCAGACACATGTTCAAAACCTAAAATATAACATTTTAAATCCCCCTAGAAAATTAAAATTTTTAAGCTTCAGAAAGGAAACGGTAGAAAGTACAAAGTGTTTTATTATACGTTAAAGTCTTTAACAAAAAAAACGTGTAGGTAACCAAGTCAAATTATACTCATGCCATTTAGAAGTCACATAAAATCTATACAATATAAACAAATGAAGTCATAATAATAATAAAAAAAAGCACTAATTAATAATTAAAAAATGGCCAAACTTACCATAGTCCTTTATCTTGATATTTTGATATTCAATTTTTGGCATCTGTCTCACTTCCATCGCCAATTTCACTTTAGCATTGTTCTCCAATTCGATAAGAACTGTAGATAACAAAGACAAAAAATAAGGAATTTCTGGGGATGCGTTAAGATTTATACACCGGACAACCACCATCTTACCAAGAGACCCCAACGACAGCCATGGGGACCCAGGGTGCTTCTGCTATCAGAGAACTAAGAAAGTTGCTAGGTCTCCAGGGCCTACCCTTTGATCTCCAGTGGTTGCAGTAAACGTTCACCTACTCTCTACTTGGTTTGACAACTTATTACCCTCTTCCTATTGGTTTGGCCCACCTTTCATAGCCTGGCTACATGCCTTTAAATGCTCCCTTGAAGAAAAGGAGAGGAGAAGTTGAGGCAAATGGTCCTCAGGAGGTCTCTGGCATGATGCTATGCTTGGCTGTGATGATGTCATCCTAGTGACATGTAAACTATGTCAAACAGCCAGTCTCTCATATTTGTATATAGGAATAGTCACAGTAGTGGCCAACGTTTAACGATACGTAGCATAGGGTATCAACTGGGAGGTTGAAGAGTTCTGTATTTAGCATATAAAACAAAAGTAAATTAATTTTTCATTTCTCAGCAGTAAGAAACCTACTAGACTTGTTCATTCGTATTTGTAGAAATTTAAATTTTGACAAAATGTTAGTTATTATTAATGTTCAAAAAATATATATATATACGATGTCAAAAAATAAAAAAGTATTGAAGAGTATGCGGTGAGGCGGTGCCTTTTTTATTGACTAACATAATATTTAAATATTTTGTTTATTGTTTTATATATATATATATATACACTAATTAAATCAGATTTTTTTTCTTCTTTAAAAAAAATAAACTGCATTGAATATTTAGAAATATTTTATCTATTCAGGACTTAATTACCTTACACGTATTAATTGGATTAATTTGCCAGTCTGTAGCACTGCGCTGTATTTATTTCTATAAATTACAATATTACATAGATAACTACAAAAATTATAAAGCATTTATTTGAACCAAACTCTTAAAGCAAAATAAGATGCGTATTGTTTTCAGTAACAAAAAAATTAATAAGCTTGATTTTTTTACGGGGATTTTCATTTAATTAAGACTAACAGAATTAGCTTTATCAGCTGAAGGATGTCTGCCACCCATGGGAGCGCTTTTATTTGTTCTTATAATTGCAACCGTGGATAAATAGGGGAGGCTTAGAGAAGATTGGCATATCACTTGGAGGACACTCTTGTTAATTTTTAGGACTACTGGGAATGATTTATTCAATGAAGCATAAATGGTTATTCCTAATGTTATAACAACACCTCTATAATATTCTGTGAAGCAATTAGCCATTATCAAGTTGGGAATTGTTATTATATCAAAAATAAAACATGTTACAGTGATAGTATATATATATATATATATATATATATATATAATATATATATATATAAGTTTACATAGTTCATAAGGTTGAAAAAAGACCATCAAGTTCAACCCTTCTACGTAACCTTCCTATTCTTGATCCAAAAGAAGGCAAAACCCTAAATAAGCTACTTGGAATATATATATATATATATATATATATATATATATTTGTGTGCCTAGAATAATTATCATAAATATGAAAGAAGGGGAGGTTTGGCTTGGACCACTGTATTAAAGTTTCTCCTTTTTATTTTCATAATAAATATTAAAATAATATCAAAATCAAATATATATATATATTAGAGAATGCATAAATAAATTAGATAATGCCTAAGTAGACTTAAGCAAAGCATTAAATGAAAGATAGAAAGAATGTTAAAAAACACAGATTTATTAATACATAGGAAAGTTTACTAAACCCAGGGCCAAAATATTTTATCTATGCAAGTTTTGTTTCTAAATAATTTAAATTTAAGTTTAAAACTTAAACTGCTAAAAAAAACTGCATTGTATACAATGGCTGATTTCACAATCAGCCTAGAAATAAATAAATAAATAAATATATATATATATATGTGTATATAAAACTAAGTATAGATAAACATACATTTGTTAGAAAATAGTTATTATGTTCCTTGGTTATGATTTATAGATGTATTTTATTCAGTTCGGCTCTCGAAACCTGCAATTATCATGGTCTGCCAATTTATGTGACAGAAGGACTAAAAACAGCCAATTCTTTATATATTAAAGACCTAGGTATGTGTCCAGGGAAATAAAATTAAGGTCATATGCAAATGTTGTGTTTTCCTAGGAAACAAAATATATATGATAAAACTAAAAACCTATTAAAATGCCTGTGTTACTAGAAGGAAGCAGATAATAAAACAAACTTTGCGATAAGTTAGGTTTGCTTCTGTTATACTTACTTTGTTTAATATAAATGTAACAATTCAGCTGTGATATACCTTAATATCTGCCTGCGGCAACCGCGCGTTAAAACGTTACATCCCATCTGCGGCTACCCTCCAGGCTATGTATATTTCAACGTCCCATTTTCTTTTACTCCCTATGGTTTTGTATCTGGGTTGCGACGCACATACACAATACAGACAATATTAACAGCTAAATAGGAGAAACTGCATGGTTTAGCCCACATTTTACCAATCCGTTATAGCTGATTGACCCTTTTGAAAAGGCCATTGGCAAATTATTAAAAAGCCAACTGGTTTGCATAATTAACTGTTGTGGTTATATTACAACCCTCTCAAAAAAACATGGGACTGATCTGCAAGTCTTCAAGATTTTAATGTATCTGCGAGTATATTTAACAGAACAGTATATATTTGTATAAATATAAATATACGTACTTAAATGTCGCGCTGATATTACGGTTTATATCTTGAAAAATACAGGTTTCAGTTATTTATACATGGAAACTGATATTGTTTTCCTAATCTCGTTCAGGTTTTAAATCTTTAAAATATCTCATTTTTGTTTAAGAATATTTCCCGTGGAATGAGTATTTGAGGCCTGATATTCTTGAGTCAAAAAGTCCAAGGAACGGATCTGGTAGTGGAGAGAGTCGCCCTACCCTAGTTTGTTGTTCTGACAGGGAATACTGCTTATAAAGGGCACTTCATGGAGAGTTAAACCTGGAACCCAAGAAATAAAATACTCTTAGGTCACCATTAAAGGGTCTATGGCACCGAAGAGCTAGATCCATGACTGCCAACTTATCCCAATGGCATCTTATTCCATCTTGGAAGGACATTCTTGGGAAACCTTCTTCTACAATCCATTGGCATGTCGTTGCACACTTGTAATTTAATTAAACAAAGCAGTATGAATGCAATAAATATCCTCATCTTGCATTAGTATTTTTTTAATCTAATGTACATTTATATTTCTGGAAAAAACGATTAAGATGGCAGGTCCAGACATTTGGGCAGGCTGTAGATCATACCCCCAGATACAGGAGTTCTATATGCTAACAGGGATGATATTCAAACATATCCAACAGATGATATGTAACAGGGCAAGTGGTCCTCTCTTTACACCAGCCTAAATTTCTATTGAATTAACAGACATCTTAAAATAGATATTGCTTGATCTACTTATGCGACTGAGCAGATCCTGAAAACCCTGAACGGTTTATTAATCCTTGCTTCTAAATATACATAGCACCGATAAAAAGATCACCAATGGAGTTAAAAGTGATAAAGATTATGCATAAAAAGTTATGATACTTTCTCCTGGTGTTGATAAAGATGTCTTTGTGGATCTTTTTATTTTATGACATCAGAACTGTATGTAGCTGACAGAGTTTCCAATTAATATACGGTATACATTCAAACATCTAAACAAATGGAAATGAGCGAACGTCTTGGGCATGTGAATAATAAATAATTGAAAATGCACTTTTATGAATGCGCTACGTGTTTCAATAAGTAATGGCGGTCTCTGTAGAACACAGGATATGATAATTACATACTGTATATAAATGATAAGTGAATAAGGTTTCTTTTTAATTAGGCTTGCATTTTATTAAAGTAAGATTGTAACTATTATTGTGAATGAATGAAACATTAATATGCTATGTTATGAAAGGGAACATTGCAACACCGTGTCTATTTGCTAAAATTACTTTTTAATGTTGGTTGCGATCAAGTTTATTTGCTGATACGTAGAGTTTATGAATAAATGATATGTACCTGGCTTATAGACCAGCATTTTATATACATCCTTGTTAATCACGATACGAAGGAAAGTCTGTTAAACACAAATATGTTTATTTAGTTCCTTTTATTAACCTGCCTGCCAGGTAGCTTTAGTGCTTTAATATTTTATCGAAATAATCTGGGGTAGAATGAAACAGTTATCATCTGTTACGTGGTTATGTGAGTGTCAGCAAAATAAAGTGTCAGAAACAAGAACAGAAAGAAAAAAATAAAGCAAGAACGGGAGAAATAAAAAAGGAAAGACACACAGTAAAGAGAAAAAGAAAGTAAGAAAAATAGGAAAGGGAAAGCAAGAAAGAGAGAGAGAAGTTAAAGAAAGAAAGAAAAGAAAAAGAAAGAAAGGGGAAAAAAGGATAAAAAGGGTAGAAAATGAAAGAAAGAACTTTGCATTTTCTGTCCATGGTAAAAGGGACAGAGTAGTATTTTAATGAGTGTACTTACTTTGTCCGTCCGATGTGTTATGAATTGTCACACTAGGTATCCTTGGGCCTAAAAAAAAAATATCACATTATCAAGAATGTACATCGGTCAAGAATTAAACAAATCCCTCCGTCTGTATTTTTACTGTAGAATTTTTCTTAATGTCTGCCTTTTAAACTCGCTGTTTCCAGAACGAACACGTTTGCTCCTGCCGTTCCCAGAAATCGTTATTTAACCGTGTAAAAGTTAACCTCGTTTCTGTTGGGAACCCTTATAATCGTGTGACAAAAAAAGTAGGAGCTGATAGGTTGTTGTCATAGAAACTAGAAAAGCTTCTTAAAAGCGTCTGCTGTTTTGATGCAATTAAACCTTCAAATAAAATAATGTCCGATCTGCTAAGGTTCCAGCAATATAGAGAGGCTTTACGATATGAATACCAAAAGAATAATATTACAACATATAGTGCAATTTAGGACAGATCGGGATTTTTTCCTTTCTTTAATGTATTTTTCAGTAATATCTCATGGGTTGAACTTTTTTGAGCCTGAATCGCTTTTAATTCCAATATGGCAGCATAGAATGTTAGTCTGTATTATAATATTAAAATAGTTGAATAGATGGATAAAATGATCACCAGCACAGAAAGGAGTAATCGACGAGGGGTTGCAAAGGGCGGAAAGGATTCTGCAAGAATTTGGGGTGAGATTATTAAAAGGCAGGGGAATCGGTGAGAGCCGAATGCTGAAACCTCCAAAAAAAATATCATACACTTGACTTCTCATCTCTATTCTCAAGGGTTTATGTAGCTGATCATCTTAGACCAGAAGCTAAACTCCCAGCGTGTAAACAAAAGGAATTCAGATGTTCTTTGCCAACATCCATAGTGCGCCTCTTAAACATTGATGAATGATTTAAAAAGAGCAGCTGCCAGCTACGCGAACCCGGAGAAAAACGCTCTGCAAAACCGAGATAATTGGCAACCTCAGAATCTATCTGCCGATTGCAGATCTCTTTATTTGCTGGCTTATGAATTATTTATGCTCTATACGCGCCGTTCTGACAATATTATCATACAAATAAAAGGACTTGCTTTATTTTGCAGAGGCAAAGCTAGCCTTTTAATTTTTTTCCCCTTTGCTGGTAACAATATCGCTTGTAGAACACAGACAGCCCGGCCCGTGGGGATTGGATCACAAGGGGTGTAGCCGTTCAGAGGGAAGCTCTAGATTTGTCTTATCCCATCAACTACACCGCAGCTTACATCTATTTCTCAGGAGGATCCAATATTACGTTCCTTATACATCATGACTCAATGCCTTAAACGTTAATTATTATATAAACAAACCATTTATTACAAAAAAACGCTGTCCGATGAGTGTAAAGAGTTATTATTTGACAACATGGGGGCTTACAGTTTAGAATCAACAACGGTCCTGAAGTTCTCTCACTTCTTCTCATCTCTACCCCCCAAGTAGGTACCGTGTTTCCCCGATTGTAAGACGTATCGGGAGTTTCAGAGGGGTCAGCTAATATAAGCCGTACCCCGAAAGTAAGACATATGTCTTACTTTCGGGGAAACACGGGGGATTTGCCTCCAGATTCTCTGCAGCTCAGTAGCGTACCTAGCGGGGGGCGGGGGGGGCGGTCCGCACCGGGTGCCGCTCATCACGGAGGTGCCAATTTGCCGGCACCCGGCACCCCTCCAGAGACGGACAGTAATGTCCGCCGCTGGAGGAGCCTGCTCCTCCAGCGGCGGACATTGCTGTCCGTCTCTGGAGGGGTGCCGGGTGCCGGCAAAGACCTCCGATACCGCTCCCATGCGATCGTGCGGATCGCAAGGGAGCGGTATCAGAGGTCTTTAACAGACCTCCGGCTCACTCAAGGGAGCCGGAGGTCTGTTAAAGACCTCCGATACTGCTCCCTTGCGATCCGCACGGCAACAGCTGCTGTGCGCCGGGGTCTGTTGTCAGATCCCGGCGCACAGCACTGAAGCCGCGCCCACCGCTGCCCTCTGAACCCGGAAGAAGAGAAGACAGATGAACAGAAGAAGAGGAAAAGAAGCTGAAGGAAGAAAGGAAAGGTAGGAAA
>VKOC01001779.1:0-95880 GCA_009364415.1 Spea multiplicata
CTGAAAACCAGGCCTTCTCCTCCAACATCCATGTCTGACCTCACGAATGTTCTTTTGGCCGAGCGGGCACATATTACCACAGATATACTCCAAACTCTTGTGTGAGCTGGGTGTGATGGTCAGATGTCCGCATGCTTTTGGTCATATAGTGTATATACACTGTCTGTGTTTCCAAGTGTGGCTGATTCTCTAATAGAAAAGCTACCCAGATGTCTGATTTTAGGCCACTGCTAAGCACAGTAGAGTTAAGTAAACAAATGTGTCATATTGAGGCGTGCACAGTAAATGTTTTGCTTGGTAGAACCATGCTGAAAAAGGATGTTGTAATAAAGTATCCATACTAATCGTTCATTAACAAATCAGTAATAAAGGCGTACTAGTAAATAAGAAGTCTATTAATGTGATATAGGACTAAGTTTCTTTTACTTCTGTAAATGTTTTTTTTTGTTTGCTTGAGCAATAGATCAATATTTTTTTTTGTGTCATGCCCATGTTTTGCATATGGAAGATACCCAGAGTCTGATTCTCATTCATATCAGACTCTAGCTTGTACACATTTATAAACATATTGTGGTGTTTGCACCAATCACAATAATTTCACTTGATAAGGACAGATATATATATATAGCAAAAAAATATATAGGTAAAAAAAAATAATAATTGACTGTACCAGCTGTGCCTGAGTGAGATACTTCTTCCACCACAGGTATTTGTGCATAGATGGAATAACTGATAAGCCGTAGTAGGAGTACATGAGGACGTGGATGAAACTATTAAGTGTGGGCCCAAAGAAACCTGTAAAAGAGACACATCATATCCCCATTAATTATACTCTCATTTCTACATTGTTCAGAAAATTTGGTTTTCTGTTGCTTTAGTTGTTATACAAACACATGATTACAAAAAATGGATGACATATTAGGAGGCAAAACACTCTGAATATTCTTTGCATTCTTAGCAGATCTACCCATTCAATTCTGAGTAAGACCATAACATTACTGCATGTTCTGTGTCCTAATTTGCCATCCAAATTACAGCAAGGTGAGCTGGTGTTGGGCATCGGTCCTGCTGCTAGCTCATGGGTGGGGGGGGGATGAGCTGCACTCCAGCTGGCTAATATGTCCCCTACATGTTAGTATTGTCACATAGAAGGAACGCTATACCTGGAAGGCTTGGCCACTGTTATGGTCAGTACCTACAGTGTGTATATGAAAACCCAAATCCCACGGTCACACCTTGCATTAGACTTACTCTGTCCACATGGAATCCAGTTCAGGACGCACCACCATATATTAAACATTGTGGCATGGTGGTAAACATGAAGGAATGTAATCTGGCTATTCTTTTTCCGAAGAACAAAGAAAACAGTGTCCATGAACTCAATTGCTTTGGAGAAGTAGTACCACCATAGCACCTTGGCTACCTGTAATAATCATTTAAAAAAATAAATGTCAGTAAATCTCAAAGCTAATCAATTAATAGTCTTGATACAATGCAGTACAGAAGCTGCAGTGGGGGAATCTGTTATGATAGCTGCCCCTTTTTATATGTTTGCCACAAACATGATGGGACTATTATGAATAAATCAGATTAGTAAATGTATGAATTCAACAGCAAAATAAAAAAATATACATATGTAGTGTGATTTTACATAAATTAAAGCACGGGTGTCCAACCTGTGGCCCTCCAGCTGCTGCAGGACTACATCTCCCACAATGCTCTTTCACCTAAGGGACTGGCTGAGGAGTATGGGAGATGTGGTCCTGCAGTATCGGGAGGGCCGCAGGTTGGATACCCCTGGATTAAAGCATTTAAGCAAAAACTTTTACAGCTCACCCGAATGTCTGCTTCCCCTGCACTGTCCAGGTTCTGACACTGTAAATTATATCCTCCTTCCCATGTTGAAAGAATAAGCTTTGAGAGAAAGAAACAAACGTAGATTACCAATTTGGAAGTAATTAGAATACACACAAAAGCACTGCTATAGTTTCATCCTGTACCTGACTGAGGACCAGAAGCAATTGCACCAACCTGCATAATAATACGCAAATATTACACACTATGATTTGTCATCATGAAGTATTACAGGAATAAATGAGGTTCAATGTAATCTGATACTTATTGTTAATATAAATTAATAATATGTGTTGGCCAGTATAATGTGTCACTGTGTTATAGCTGATCTCCTTATACACCTAGGGCCCAACCAGCTGTTTGTGACACTATGGAGGTCTGTGCCTAGCCAGTATAGCATCCATAGCATGTTGTATCAGTGCCACATGCACTGGAAGAGGATGGTAACATAGGGGTGCTGCATTGGGACAGGCCTAGGGCAATATAGAGCAGCAGCCAACAAAAATACACTGCAGGGTTAAGCACTTAATCCTGAATAGCCCTATCCATGCACATATGCACATAATACATGTTGTTGCAAATATTATGTCATGAATATTATGTCATGAATATGAAATGTCATATTCTCTCAATAGAACAATTGTACAAATTACTTCTATCTTAATATCCAAGGATATTGAGAATAGATATGTATAGTACAGATGACAAAGATTATGCAGTTAGGTCTGGGGGGCAAATGTGCATTTTTATGACGCTCAAGTGGCTGGATCAAGTGCAGATGCCCATTTGGTATATGGGAGACCAAAAATGACCTAAATACTTATCTATTAACAACTTTACATACGACAGTGAGCACTGGGAAAATGCAAATGCCTCTGGTACGGCCACATAATTTGCATGTTACAAGAAAAAAGGGTGTTTTGTCTGCGCATTGGAAAACAAACCTCATTATTCTTAGCAAGCGTATGAGCTGAATGTAACTGGCACTTGTCCTTATGTTCCCAGGCTGACGACCTTTGGCACACATAAGTGATTCCCAGAGACTGTTTGACTGTTAATACAGCTGGGGCACACACTTGATCATTGATAGCAAGTATGCAGTTCCTGAGTATATGATAAAACCCAAGGATGCCAACTATTTATCCCATAGGGATACTGCAGAACCCCTCCATGCATTTACAAGGGCTATACCACTGAAATTTAAAGGGACCTACCATTCATTACCAAGTGACCTAAAATGGCTTGAATAAAGACACATGCTAGGCAAATCATGAAGCAAGCTAGGTAAAACGCAATGAAGGTGAAGGTTGTCCACCATAACTCTACATGGGCCAGTTGGTGAGACCAAAGATCTCCCTTGTAACTGGCCCACTGTGCGGCAGCAGAGAGTTGCCTCACCCTAGACCCACCACCCTAGCCTAGTCGGTCTTGGCCAGAATACAGCCTGCTACTGATATTGGCTATTGTTAATTCTATTTGATTTACATTTAGGTCTAGTTTTAGCTTGTAGGAACTTTTTTGAGATTTGTTTTGATTTGCATACATATATAATCTCAAAATGTTCTTTACTGGGAACCATACCAATTTCAGCTGCGACCAATGCAAAGAATCTAGATGAGGGGATAATCAGGAAACTTAAAAAAACAACAACAACAAAATGCACACAAAGATGTGAAATTGGAAACACTCTGCACGAGTAGATTTTTTTTAGTTTTTGCAAGGTATATTTGACGACCTGCCAAACTACAGTCTTAATCTATACATTTATCAGCACATTGGCTAGCACAGTGTATATAGGTGAAATACTATGCCATGTCCGGTCATTTTTTGATGGCAGGTGCACTTTAAATGTGATAACATTTAACTCCATGATCCAGCACAGCTTGTTAACATGGAGTACACAAGCAAAGTTCTTTATACAGAACTGCCGAAAAGGTCATAGTAGCACCAGTAACATTCAGAATACTGGCCAGATTAACACACAGCCTACAGTGAAGTGGACCATGTACCCCACTGAGTAAATAATAATCGGTCAATTTATCTTTCTGAGAAATGAAGGTAAAATGAGGCCTGGCAGATAACTGTGTCTCTTAGTTATGGGTTGCAAATCTATTTGTTAATTCACAGAACTGGTGTCCACTCTGTATGTACAATTGTGGCTGTACATGCATAAATAAGAAGGTAGGGTGAAATGCTCCATGATATCACACTCTAGTAAGTTTTTAAGTATGCGTGCAAATACAACTTTAGTGTGGACCTACCCTGTCTAAACTCAAACTGGACAAACTGCAGCTCATCGTAAAGGATCTACACCTTCAAGTCCAAAAAAATGAATGCATGGAATTAAATGGTCTAAAACCCACCAGAGCCCTGGGACGGGACCTCAATGCATTAGAATGAAAGAAGAATATGTAGCCGTGTTTGTTCTTGCTTTGAATGCCCTCTAACTGTATGGCGTTTCTCTATCTCACATTTTTCAGCATGTCTTTTTTTTGAAGGCAGCCCTCTTAAGAGATCCTTTGTTTTCACGCACAGTACATTCACACAATGTGCTAGTACATTCTCTATTCTGCTGACTTGCTTAGCTTTTCCCATAAAAGAAGTAAATGTGTTGAATGTTCTAATGTAGTCTGAAGAAAGAATATTCAATTAGAACAACCACAGAGGTCACTTTACTCTGCTATAAATGGGTAGCTAGTGGACATTATTATCTACATAAGTTGTTTTATTTTGTGTAGGAATGGAACACACCATGCCTTAATTTGCGTTCTTTCTGTGCATGTTCCTCATGTTGTGATTGTTATAAAAGCACAGTGAGACTCTAAAGAATTAAATTCTATGTACATATTATACATAACTCATGTATATTATATCCTATAAAATTAGCGATATACTGTGCATTGCAACACCTATCTTTTGAGAAGGCCTCCAGAACTCATGAAGAGATGCTGGTCATGTTACTCCAGGAAGAACAGAGGTGGACCTCAAGGCACAGGACATCGGACATATATATATATATGTTTTGAGTCATTTGGTTTAAGTTTTGTATTACTGCTTTGATGTATACAAAGCTTTCACATTTTTTATCATATTTTTTCATTTTTCACAACTAGAGATTCTCTCAATGTCTACCCCTTGGATCCTTCTTGTAACTTCAGGGTCCCCCTGATGAAATGATAGCATTTTCTTATTACCGGTATTATTATTATTATTATTCCACACTGATCTCTGTATCCTGTGTTACATATATATTTCATCACATACAATAGATTGTGGCAAACGTTATTATACACTATTGACACAATTATTAAAGCAGGGTGTGGGCTTGAGCCATTGATTTAATCAGCCTCCGTACTCAGGAGGACAGGAGCGAGAGCTGAAGCCAAGCCAACTGCAAATACCTCCTACTCTTTGGTATTTTTGTCTTAACATCTTTATCAAAACTGTTAAATAAGAATGTACGTATACACATGGAGCACTAGAGAGTAAACTTACTTCTATTAACATGTACAAGGAAAGCAAGGTAACTCCAAGATTGTAAACAATTAGATGACCCCTGAGTGAGAAAGCTGGTCTGTCCTTCATATATTTGGTCCCCAACCATATGAAAATTAAATATAGCACACTCAGAAGAAACGTTGGTAAGTAGGAGTCCAGCATAAACCATCCTTTGACTCTAGGATCTGAAAAGGCAAAAAGAAAAGAACAGTGAAGTGACCAATGCAGCACTGTCATACACTTATCATACACCTGGACACTAAATGCGTCTAAAAATATTATAGGTTCCTTACCATGAAATACACTCATCTGATGTTGATTAGGCACAATGTAATTAGAAACAGTTAATTAAACATAAGATGGTATATGATTTAGTTACTAAAACTAGAAATTTTTATTTCATATATAATATATATATATTATATATACTAACTAGCATTGAGAGTTTAGTCTGAAATAAAAATTAACTCCAAATGCTAATGAAATATGGTGTGTATAGATGTGTAATATGTATGCTTTTATTTATTTAGCTCTAGAAGATGTACTTAGTGCTTTACAGACATTCTGAAACATATTATCGGTAACATAAAGCAGATGGAAGACCGCAAAGTAATATTTGATGAAAAAAAATAAAATGACTTTCTAGTGTCTGAAACTGGGACAGGCTGGCCCAGGAAGGCAACTGCTCCCCAGGTCTGTCCTAATTTTTCAAACAGGTCTGGCCTCCCCAGTGAGGTAGAGCTTAGTCAGGTCAAATAACACAACTTTACTTGGCCCCATGTTAGTAGAGTGGCAAGCTCAGGCTTCATGTGTTGCAGAGTCTTTTAGAGTGAGTGTGTGTTCGATTGTGTACGTTACTGTATGTGTGTTAGTGTATTAGTTACTGGTAGGGGTTGGAGGAAGCCCTCTTCTGGTCTGAAAACAGATTATTCATAAAATGCAAATACTACTTACCACAGTGCTTGGTTTATAAAGACTATCTCCATAGAGATCTCTTAATACAGGTTTAAAGACATTTATCACAGAGGAAGAAGCAAGTACTCATGGCAGTATAGGTAAAGTGGTTGTCAGCTGAGATATAAGATATATGATCAAAAGTATGTGGACACCTTTCCTAATTATTAAGATTATGTGTTTCAGCCACACCCATTGCTAACAGATTTAGAAAATCAAGTACAGGGGCCGTGATATCCATAGACAAACACTGGCAGTAGAATGGATCATACTAAAGAGCTTGGTACTGTGATAGGCTACCTCCTTTGTCACAAGTCAGTTCATGAAATTCCTGCCCTGCTAGATTTATACCGTTCCACTATAGGTGCTGTTGTTGTGAAGCAGAAGGATCTAGATTTAACAACAGCTCGGCCACAGAGCAGTAGACTATGCACACTCGCAGTGCAGGGCCGCTGAGTGCTGAAGCATGTGGCTTGTAAAAACGGCCTTTGTCTGTAGCATCACTCTATACAGGCTTCCAAACCGACCAGTGGGCCACTGGCCGACATCACTCCATATTCACCTGATCTACTGCTCCAATGGCAGATTGGGTGCTGCAGTGTGCAGGTGACACCTAAATATGTCTGCATGAACATAAAAACATATTATGCCATGGCTGTCCTATAAACATACCTGGGAACTCTCCGGGTTTGACGCGGAGATTGCAGAGTGAGCACTGCTTCTCCGGGTCAAGACCCAAATCCTCCAGGTCGCGGGAGCGGAGTCTTGACACGCCCTGCCCCCTGCCCATTTTGCCTTAAAATGGGGGTGTTTCCCGCTGCCATCAGCTGGAACTCCCGCCGCCGTCAGTGGGACCGCCCACCAACGTCAGCAGGACCACCCACCAACGTCAATGTGCAGTCCTGGCCGCGTCCCGCAAGGAAGGCTCCAGGTAGCCGGAGCCTGGAAGTTCCCAGGTATGCCCATAATCCCAGTCCAGCCCTGATTAATGATAAATACCCAGACTACAGCTTTTTATAGCAACAGAATGAGACATAAACTTTTGACTTTTTAGGGCACAGGCTGAA
Source organism: Spea multiplicata (assembly GCA_009364415.1). Taxonomy (NCBI): domain Eukaryota; kingdom Metazoa; phylum Chordata; class Amphibia; order Anura; family Pelobatidae; genus Spea; species Spea multiplicata. The sequence goes on from VKOC01001779.1 coordinate 7,374, forward strand.
CGAGATACTGAGATCTAATCACATGAATTGTGTTAAGCTATGGAATGCATAATTCTGAAATGTATACATTTATAAAACCAGATGTCTTATTGTTTCCGCCTACTCTTTTTACTGTGAATGAACTTAAATGGAATGTCGGATGTTTTGCACTTACTTTAGGCACTAAGAGTAACTCAACAAGGTTTTTTTGGAGACATCCAAGATATCTCCCTCTTTCTGTGAGTGATTTTGCATGAGGATGCGGGAACAGGGAGCAAAGTAGGCAGAAAGAAAAAAGAAACCAAAGAAAAAGAAACCGACCGAAAGACCTGCGAAATCAAGGCTTTATATGGAGACTCTAGTTCAATTGAGAGGTGTGCTGGTAATTATGACTCCTTACTAGGATATTGTACATTGTGCACAGCAGTAAACCCATAACCAATTATTTAAAAGTCTGACATAGATACATTTGTAAGCAGACACAGAAGTCAACTTGTGTCTGTAACACCAAATTAAAATACTTATATATTCCTTTGTTAGAAGCTCAATATTTCAGTATAACACGGGTGAAAATCATCCCTGAAGAACAACAAAATACAAACATATCTATCTTGGAAATGGAATTTGCTTTTTAATATCTTGTCCGTTATGATATAGTATTTCATACTACTAACCTCTTGGTCCAAACATATACTCCACAAATACATTAACTTCTCGGTCTATCGTCTGTATGTGTTCCTGAAAAAGAATTAGCAATATATTATTTTCATATGCACAGTCATCGAGGTGTGGAAACTGAGCATACAATATTATCACTGTCACAAACAGTTACATTATATTAGCAATATAACTAATGCTGATGCATAAAAATACAGGGCACCAAGAAAATAAGAGATCTATCCACCTTTCCTATAGTTACATCCAAATTAACCCTGAAGCACAATATGTGCTCCTTCCTCCTTTGGCTCTAAACATGTTAAATATACTGTGTATATATATAAGCGTTATACTATTGTTAATTAACCTGTGCGCCTTACATTCATAGAACAAGGGATTTCAATTGTCTACAAAAATTGGAACAGTGGCAGTTCATTTTCTGCTAATCCGTAATAAGCTTCCAACAATGTTCATTAACATTTATGTTTATGAATTTATGTCTTCAGCACATTGTGGAAATCTAATTGTCTCCATTTGACACATGAGATAAAGAAGCGCTAATAACAGTTTAAGGCTAATTAGTCTTGAAGGACACCGTTAGATCGTAGGGAGTACTTTCTTAATAAAGTGACAAGAGTTTGCTAATTGGGTCACTTGATTATCCAAGATGTGCACGTGCCAAAACAGTAAGAATAACGTTTTCAGGCGCCCCCATTCCCTCCCTGATTTCTTTTCTAGGAGTTTGGTTTATATGAAAGTGTCACGTGTTTTAAAAGTGTCATGTCAGGAAAGACTAAAGGATCTTCATGTTATGAATGTATGTGATAAAAAATATTTAAATATGTTAACGTACAGGGCAGAAGTTTATTTCAAGAGGAGAATTGTTAGAACAAGAATTGTAATCTCCTGTAAAACTGAGAGGGTGGTAGATAAATAGAACAGACTCCTAGAACAAGTGATAGAGGCTAATACAGTAAGTGAATTTAAACAGGCATGGGATAGGCATAAAGCCATCCTAAAGCTAAGACATGACCAAGGACTGATTAAGGTCTGAGTCTTTACATGGAAAGATGAGCAGACTAGATGTGCCGAAAGGTTCTTATGTGCCATCTACTGTATTTGCTCGAATATAAGAGCAAGTGCTCTGAAAAATACCCCTCATCTTATATTCAAGGTCATCAAATAGAGGTCTGACTACAAGACTAAGATCCAGATCCATAAAGTACACTATAGGTAAAATATAATTCTGAATGCACTATGTGGATCAATTTTTCTTTCAGCCATACCGATTCACCTAAATGTAGTGAACAATTTAAGCTAACAATTTTTTTAGTTATACTCATATCTTCTGCTCAGAAGAATGAACAAGAATAACAAAAATGTTTTAAGAGACAAACAACTATTTCCAAATCTAGAGCTAAATTAGCATAATCTATTGATTTACAGTATGTTTCCATATTTGCAATACAGTTCTGCTTACAAAGCAGATCAATGCAATCCTTTTAAAGTAATCCTGAGCAAACCCTTTGCTGCTTTATCCCAGTGCAGGAGGCTTAACTAACCCAGCAGCACATTTAAGAGTGTATCGATCTAGAGCAGAAATAACACACGATCATTCTTTGTGTTGTATATGGGATATTTGTGGATATGGATTGCATTTTTTTCACTTTGTTTTTTTTTTTCTAACATAACAGTCTTTAAAAGTATGAGATGAGATTAATGGTTGTGTTTAGGAAAGCATTTAATAACAAGACCAAGCTGACATCAAAAGAATCTATTTGTATCTGAACACCAACAATGATTATAGGGTAGACGTATTTTTCTGGGGGGTTTTTTAGCTTCTGATACTTTTAAGAGTGGATCCACCACAAAATATGACCCAAGCGCTTGATAAAAATGAGCTAAATGAGACGAAAAGCAAAAAATATGAGATGCTCCAAAACTTGATAATCACCACAGGCCAAACTAGTTAACGTTGCCCCGTCTTTTGTTACAGGCCACATGGAGACCCATGCATATTGTTTCAAATGGGATACCACACTGTACTAATAAGGCATACATCTGGCCAGTGGCCTAGGCTTACAGGTCTTGTTGAAAACGTTACAAAGGCATAAGCTTTGCGGTTGATATCTTTAGTTTGCCACAATTCTCAAGTGGCTGGCTAAGGTGGTCAAAGATCTCCCTTGAAGCTGGCCCATTTATAGTGCCAAGGTCCTCCATGATATTTTTTTTTAAATCCATTCAGGCAAACATATTTGGGTATATTCACTAAAGGAGGAGTTGATAGGAGAGTTGTGCTTTCAACCCCTTGACTTCCCAATAAATTATGAAGCGCCATCCCCTGCGAGCTTCCGTTCATCCTCTGTAATGCATGGTTTAATTAGCGAGATTAGTGAAATTTCAGTTACCTGGGGAAGTGACACAAAATATCAATGACAACAAAGCCAGCCTCCAGGTCTTCAGATTAAGAAAGTTTATTGAAAGAAAATGAAAGAAAATGCCAAGATACTTTACTGTGTTCACCACCACCTTTGTGCCACTTCAAAGGAAATCTATCATGAGAAGTTTCTTCTTTCATAATTCAGTCACACGTTGTGGGAGTCAAAATACATGAAGTTGATTTGTAGCATATAAGATGCACATATATTTAATAATACTTCTAAAATAAGGTGTAAGAAATAAGGTTGAATAATTCACTAAGGCTGCGCATTGTGTTAACCTATCAATGTGATGGTAGCCAGTTAGATTTCACTGGGAGAGCTGTTAATAATGCAGCTTTGGTTGTTGATTATTTAATAGTTCCTGGGGCAAGAAATTAAATACGCTCAGAGGGACGTTCAAGCCTGGATTGGAGTTTCAATCCCTTGGTATAACCTTCCTTGTTGGGCTAGAGGAGCCGGAATCATCTTCTCCGTTCTCTAAACCTTCTAAACAGAAAAAGGCTTAAGGCAATACATACAACACTGAAGAAGAGACATATATTTATAGTGCTGTAATTTAATAAACCAATATCAAAGTAGATAAATGTAACAATGAATAGAAACAATATTACTATCATGTACTTTTCAAAATTTCAAGCTGCATTCTTATTACACTATATCTGATGATATCCAATATTTTAGGTTGGCCTTTTTCTTACTGTGACCACTCAGTTTAATCAATTCTTTGAAATAAGTAGAGGATAGAGTATCATTATTAAACCCATGGGAACTGATTTTTGAACCAGCTGGTTCTAACATTCCTGGCAAGCCAAGGGACAATGCTGGCAAATTTCCCCTGCAAGGTCTAAGTTTGCCTAATGTAATGCATAGTTTAATCAATGAGACGACTTTCAGTAAATCGTATAGTTTTATGCATTTTTATGCATTATGCACAGCCAAAGAGGCCTTTTTTTGGAGGAAGTAGATTTTAAGGTATTTGCTCTATTATAAAATAACCCTTAAAGTTTAGTCTGAATATAAGAAGATGGGGGTTCTCTCACACACAGTCTCCCTACCTTCACCGCCGACCAGGTCCTTGTCTCTTTTCTTGCAGATCTTCTTTCTTCCTTTTTCATCTGCTTCCCTGTGAAACATGCCTCCCGGAGCACTTCTGCAAATCTCCGGGCACACCCTCTTCCCCAATTTGAGGAATGGGGTAGAGGCTGTACCAATTTCTCCACCCTTTTGCGGAAGTACTCCAAAAAGCCAGAATAATGAAAACGGATTTGCCGAGAAAGAGAAGTGCTTCTGCTTTCTCCGCAGATCTGTCTGCATTATTCTGACCTCTTGGATTACTTTCACAAAAAAGCTCGAGCCATGGGGGCAGCGTATACCCTCATTCCTACAGTGGGGGAGAGGGTGTGTCCAAAGGCTCTGGCCTTTTGCGGAAGTGCTCCAGAAGGCCTGGTTCACAGGGAAGCAGACGAAGAAAGAAGAAAGAAGACAGAAGAAAGAAGATCATGTGGAGGCAAGAGAAGAAGCAGGGCTGCTGGAAAGGAGACAGAAACAGGAGCAGTCAAAGGAGAAGGTGGAGGGAGACATTGAAAGAGCGTGTGAGAGTGTGGTGAGAGTGATTGCTTCTTCCCAATTTTAATTTGTGTGCATTTCATTTATATTTAAGCACATCTATTACTCATTTTTTCCATTTTTTCATTTTCACTCAACAAAATGACTGGGCATTTTATATGTAAATTAAAAAATGGTTACAAATATTCGTCTAAACACGGGGCTAAAATATATTTAAGAACAAGGTCTCCTGAGCCTTGTAAAGCAATAATGCCTCCCCTAGACTGGGATTATTTTACACGCGATAAGCCTCCCTGTTACAGCTTGAGGGGATCACTGCGGATTTTCTAACACATGCTCACAAGCTCCGGCACGGTACGGTGCAGAACTGCCAGATGAAAGAACGAAGGACCAACAGCAGAGTTCTCGTATTACAAACAGTGCTATCCCCAGACACTGATATATGAAACCTATCATGACTTTGCTTGAAATGCTGACTTAACAAATGGTGCTTTTCCACTGTCTCACAGTATGCTGACTGTACTAAAGGTGTAACCTACAGCACAAACTATATTATTCCTTTCTACGTCAGCTAGGCTCGCAAGGTTTATAATCTTTATTCCATCAGCCCTTTATGGCTCTGAAGGTATTAACCCTTTAGCTCCCAAAAAGTATTTAACCTCACTAAATAAGACGCCTATGATAACAAAGGGCTTGTAAAATGAATTCTACTACAACTCATGTATCCTTTTCATTTTGTACGATGAAAACCCATGATGTTGTCTGCTAGTACTACAATAGTATAAGAAAGGGATGAGGTCATGAGGCTATACAGTCCACCATCAATAGTCCTGTCAGTCAGTAGTTTCCAAAAGAAGGACCTTATAATTTATAATGGAATACTATAGTTGCCAATTTTAAAGAATATCCTCCTCCCTATTATTGTGAATACGGATACACCACTTCAGTACATATAGGCTTGTCTGGTAAAGGAACAGTATAGAAGCAAATATATACATTCCCTCAAAAACAGTGTAATTCTTAAGTTGAATCTTCTAAAATTGCTGTGTAAACAGAAGCGCTAAACATCCAACACTTTATCAGTTCATTCAAGTAACACAAAAACAAAAAGCTCCAGACAGCCAAACTCCAGCTAAATTTATAGTTTCTATGTTATTCTGGGATGCAGAAAGGGCAATTATAACTAGGCCTCTAATTTTGTTTACTGAATTTGATGCGTTATAAAAAAAAAAAAAACACATCTTTATAGTTTGGGGTTTTTTTTGTCAAAATACTTGGTGTATAATAAAATCCCTTTAAGTGAACTATAAATTCAGTTTATGTAAATGAAACTTTTAAAAAAGTTTGAAAAGGAAAAAAACAAATTAATTTTATTTAAGTTATTAAACTAGCCAAGTAAGAGATACCATGCAGATTACTCTTTTAGAATCGCATATTGTAAGCCTCAAGATAAAGTTTGAGTTGCCTTAGCAACCACAGAGTAAGCTTTGCAACTCTTTTCAGTGTACTCTAACCATTCTTTTTTATTGTACATAGCAACACAATACCTAAAAATCGGGAGGGCCTAAGGAAATTCAGCCCTTGTCACAACATAGTGGTAGTTACCATGACAATGGAAACTGTGCATAGGGTTAAACAAAAAAATAAGCTTTTAGCGTTCTTGTCTTGAAGCAAAACAGACTAGCCACTCAAAAAAACTTGTTTCACAGAAAATAATTTGATATGACAGGACAGGAATTAACTAACCTACACATTTTTAATCGGAATACTACTAATTAACAAACTCAGGGGCTTTCAGGTTAAGTCTGTGAGCTTCTGGGTTTTTAGGGTGAATGATCAAATTCTCAGATCACCCAATTTGGAAATGATATCTGAGCATCCTTTTTTTAACTGGTATGTAGCAGAGCTGAAATCCATGCTTGAATGCAGAAGATGTTGAACTCCTGACATAGAATGATTTAAATCATCTATTTTGTCATCGTTATAAGGACAGTTTAATTGCAACCATTAGCAAGTCATTAGAATATAATTTTTGTGATGGTCTATTAAAGGCAGCACATTCTGGCCAGGGAGGAAGCAGGTAAACCCAAGTGGCCCCTTTAGGTCCTTGTCCATCACCTTCATAACTAAAATACACTCCAGCACACATATTTCCATGCAAATTCTCACACTTACACACGTATACAAACACACATACACACTCATGCTAACTCAGGTCTAAGACCCAGCTTATTTGGAAAATTAATTTAAAGCACCCATGACAATTAAAAGGGGGTCTGGAAATAATGGAGTGAGAACAATTCAGCAGCATAGCAGAGGATTTTAAGCGCCCAAAATTAAAACTGCCCCCCCTTCCTTTTAGCATCAGGCCACCTGAAGGAATTTCACAATTTCACGGACAAAGTCTAGGTCAAGACAATATGGCAAAACAACAAAAGGTTTTCAGTAATTAGCTGCATTTATATTAACAATGAAAACCGATTATAGCATTAGCAAGACTGTATGATCACAAAATGTGTACTATGTAAAGTTTTATAATTGATTAAAAACACTAATTAATTATAACACTACCGAATTATGGAATCCGGAATTCCTTCCTATAAATGATTAGGGTTAGCTTTCAGTTAATACCGAGTGTTCTGAAATGTTGAACTTCAGACTTCAAAGATAAAGTAGATTTAGTACTTTATCTCAATGTTCCTAGTGTATTAACTTTCTATTGGTGGAAAGCAAAAGGTTCTAGCAATGGTCCTTATGAAAACTGTTCCTTGTGAATGCATGAACTAGACATGATTTACATAAGGCAGGTGCATGAACAAATGCTGTAACAAGCATGATTTAAATATATAAAAGCACACATACAGCACTCTGCCATGTCCTCACTGTCTTAAATTTTTCTTTATGGAGTTTTATTTAATTTGCAAGGCTGACATGTTGAATCAAAAGAGCTACCTAACCAGAAAAAACAGGCCTTTTTAGGGGGCCCGGCTCCATCTTGGCTTTCCAGTGTCTTCGTGCCTTATGCTATCCAAGCCTTAAGGCCAGAGGACCAATCTTTCCCTCTCTCACTGGTACTCACTAGATCTTAGCCAAAGGCAGAAAGCTGCTGCTACACCCATTGGTTTAAGTGGGAACTTGACCCCCATTAGCTAGAAAGGGAGTTTTACTGGGCATGTGCAAGAAGCGTTCTGCCAAACGCTCCTCTGCTTTTCAGTAAAGAGAGCTGGGGCAGGAGTTAAAGGAGGCAGACATCTCATTATAAATCATACCTGCACCAATCAGCATGCAGTAAAAGGCTTTGGGGTCCATACAAAATGTACTGCAATATTCAATTAACATGAAAATAGGGCTGAAGTACTCCTATAGTAGCCCCATGTATCATCACTCAAGTGAAGCATAACTGACAATGCCTACTGGGAATGAGCTACATTCACTTTATAAACAAACATCTAAATAGTATACCAATTTGGATAAAATTGATATTAGAATGAGTTGTACTGAAGAGCTCAGTGACTTTAAATGTGGTACTGTCATAGGATGCCACCTTTGCCACACGTCAGTCCATAAACTATCTGCCCTGCTAGTTGTGCCCTGAACCAGTGTAAGTGCTATTAATGTGAAATCAGGGGCGTAACTAGAAACCTCAGGGCCCCGGTGCGAGAATCTGTTAAGGCCCCCCCTTCTCACGATCTATCCACTCCCTCCCTACCCCCCTTTGTAGGTCACTTACCGTCAACTCCTGTGCTTGGCATGCACGTGATGGCGTTGATCATCGCGGTTGCCGAGCGGTTCACTGGAGACGTCAATGCCGACGCTCCAACACTGCCTCTGGGCAGCGTGAGGCAGGCGTGGCTTCGCTCGCGCCACCCGGCGTGGCAGCAGCCGCAGCCGGCGGCGGCGGCATGCAGGATCCTGGATCTTCTGTCAGGGGGCCCAAGATGTTACACCGAGCGTACGTTTTCAGCACAACCGCTCAGGCCACCCCTTGGGCCCCCTGACTGGCAGAACTCCCCCTGACTGGCAGAACTCCAGGGCCCGGTCACAGTCGCGACCCCTGCGACCCCGGTAGTTCCGCCACTGTGTGAAATGGAAGCATCTAGGAGTTATAACAGCTCAGCTATGAAGCAGTAGACCACTCGAAGGGTGGAGCTGCTGAGTGCTACAGAAGATAGGACATAAAAATCACCTGTCACTCAGTACATAGTTTCAAACTGCTCTGAAGGCAACATTGGCACAAGAACTGTTTACCAGGAGCTTCGTGAAATGAGTTTCCATGGCTGAGCAGCTACACAAAAGCCAAAGATCACTAGACATGATGCCAAGCATCAGATGGAGTGGTGTGGAAACCTGATAGACAAATCTGGGTTACTGAATATAAGGTGTAAGATAACCATGCAATCGTGATTGATTTGTGTGGCAACGCTATTGTCCCATTGATTTTGTGCTTAGATAATTGTTTTTTGAAATCTTTAAATTATTATAAAAGATTTGCTCTGTGAAGTAATGTTAAAACAAACAGAGATTGCATAATGGCCCTAAGCACAATAGCTTATCTATTTGTTGAGTTAGCCAACATTTTTGCATTTGTATCAACATATAAAAATATCAAACTGTTCAGATGTACCCGTGCTTTCTATTTTTCGGTCAGTTTCTGTGCCGCAGTGATATCTGGCATGCTGAAGGATTCTTCATCTGAAGATCATGAACCTGAATAACCAATTACTTGTTCCTAACTATCCCATCGTCTTATTTCTCCTTTTTTAGGGCTCCCACCAAAAAGGGTGATTAACTTAATGGGGAAGAACAATACTGCAAATCTGTGAGTTCACACGTCCCTGATGTACATACCAGGGAACTTCTGAGCTCCGGCTACCATACATTTACAAGAAATTTAAGGGGAACTATTGTATGCATTAAAGTGAATTTGATGACCAGAGTGTCCTTTTAATGTAAATAGGAATTATAGAAAATTGACACCTATGCATACCTGGGATCTCTCCGTTGTGTAACAAAGTTCCCAGGTATGCATATACTGTATGTTGCTCCTTATCACAATTGAAATCAGTAATATATATATATATAATGTGGGATTTTCTGCAGGAGATATTGACTGGTGATGAACGTGGGTTCACGAGCCCGAATACAAGCAGCAGAGTACGCAGTGGAATCATCCATCATGACGATGATGATGTGAAAGCAGAGGTGCATCAGTGGATACGCGTTCAACCAAAAAATCTTTTTGCTGATGGCATTAAAAAGTTGGTACTGCGTTGGGAAAATTGCATCGCAAAGGAAGGTGACTATGTTTAAAAGTGATGTAATTTGTTTTGAAATAATTTGTTCTCGTCTTTTTATTAAATAGTACTCCTCTTTGTTTAAAGTCGAGGGTGTCTGCATGCTTGTGACGGAGGAAAGAAAAATATCTGGACAGAAAGCATCAACTGAAGTAAAACATTAATTGAGCTCTTTATCAAATAGTCCTGGGTAGATCTGTCTAGTCTTCCCTCTAAAGGTTTTTGGGTTTCTATGGAAGCAGCCTATCAGTGTCCACTTTTGTCTCACATGACATTTAAGTACCCCAGGCAAAAAAATGAACAATGTACAATTTGATTTAATTAATTACTTCTAGGAAGGGTCTGGACAGTCAATAAAGCTAAAAGTGGCGTATCAAATGCAGCATTTATTTATAAAAGTTTTCTGCTATATATTCCACAGTCAACGGTAAATGGTATTATTGGAAAGTGGAAACGTATAGGAACAGCAGCAACTCCGCATTAAAGCGGACGATCACGTAAAGTCACAGAGCGGGGTCACCGAGCACTGAGGCGCATAAAAGTCGCCAACCCTGCACTGACTCCATAGCTGAAGAGTTCCAAACTCCCACTGGCATTAATATCCGCACAAAAACTGTGCGGCGGGAGCTTCATGGAATAGGTTTCTATGGGCGAGCAGTGCATGCAAGCCTAACAACACTAAGTACAATGCCAAGCGTTGGATCGAGTGGTGTAAAGCACACTGCCACTGGAGCAGTGGAAACGTGTTCTGTGGAGTGACAAATCACACTTCTCTGTTTGGCAGTCTGATTGGCAGGTCTGAATTTGGTGGATGCCAGGAGAACGTTACTTGGCTGACTGCATTGTGCCAACTGTAAAGTTTTGCGGAGGAATAATGGTGTGGGGTTGTGTTTCTGGGGTTGGGCTAGGCCCCTTGCTTCCAGTGAAGGGAAATCTTAATGCTTCAGCATACCAAGACACTTTGGACAATGCTATGCTTCCAACTTTGTGGGAACAGTTTGGGGAAGGCCCTTTTCTATTCCCGCATGACTGTACCCTAGTGCACAAAGCAAGGTCCATAAAGACATGGGTGGATGAGTTTGGGAGATTGCTTGCAATATAATGCATAAAGACATTTTTTTATGTTTGAAAAGTTTGTCCAAATCACAACCTTTTTTGAAATTACAAAGCACTATTAGTTCATTGTTAATATTATATGATATTACGGGGTGATCCCATCTAGGTCTTTATATGTCCATATGTCATTACTGACGGGCTGTGTTATTGCATGCAGTGTAACACTTATTTGCTTAGAATTGTAGCCGACTGAACTCTCATTCCAGTCTTTGTTATCAATATCGTTACAGCCTGACCTGTGTACCTCACCTGACATTTCACTGTTATTAGGTCCATTGTCCTTTTGCTCATGAGGCCACAATGAATACAAAATTCCTTCTTATCACCTCATTTATATGAACTTCAGCCTTTTAGCTCTAAACGACTCCTGAACTATTTTAAATACAGAGTACATCAGTAGAAAAGAAAGATTTATTTATATTATTTAGGCTAATGATTAGAATCGGAGGGTGCCTTTTATTTTTCCAGTTACACTCTTCTATCTCTGGCATGTGGTATGGTGAGAGGGACGTAGAACCAGTGATGGTCTTGTGAGTTGCAGGATCAGATTGATGTGACTATTTTTTTAATGGTGAGAAACTCGCACCAAATAATTTTATTACCAGTGTCAGATTAAAAATAAATTTTCAAGGTTATTTTGCAGTTTTCTTTTTCAAAACAGTTTTAGTTTTCCATGATATAATGTTGTTAGGAAGCTGCCTTCCATTAGTTTTTTAGATTTGTTATGTTGGCCCATCCGGCCGGCTTATATTTGACCAGCTTGGAGCTGGTGCCGGCCTAAGTAAAATAATGGCAATGCAAAGCCGGTGCTTTTTTTGTGGCGAGAGGAGGAGGCTTCCTCACGGAGCTGATGCTGAGGTAAAGCAGACAAAGAAAGAAGGTTAAAGAAAAGAAGCAGAGCAGTGGGAAAGAAGACAGGGTTGCAGAAGCGGTCAGCGAAGAAGGTAGAGAGACATTGAGAGAGTGAGAGCATGGGAGAGAAGCATACATGGGAACTCTCTGGGTATGACCCGGATATTGCCGGGTGAGCGCTGCTTCTCCTGTACTCCGGGTCAAGACCCTAATCCTCCCACTGCCCGCCCATCTTCCTTTAAATGGGGGTGTTTCCCGCTGTTGTCAGCGGGAACCCCCACCGACGTCAGCGGTACGTCAGTGTGCCGTCTTGGCCACGTTCCGCAAGGGAAGGCTCCGGGTAGCCGGAGCCAAGAAGTTAGCAGCTATGGAGAGAAGGTAAGTAAGAGTGAGTGAGTTTTTCCTCAGGAAGCTTCAGAGTACAAACTAGGCCACCCAGAGCTCCAAGGCCCCTAAGAACCTTTCTAACAATTAATCCTGAGAGGAATGATTATCTAAATCCTAAGAATGAAGTCAAAATGGCTGCTGCAAAAGGCATGTACATAAAATGGCCTTAAATGCATACACTGCCTATTTTAATCTGTAAAAGGTTAGGTTGCATGGGTTTATTTAGTGTCTAGAACTATACAATGTGTGATCTGCATTAAAATAAAATGATCCTATCCAAAAAAGTAACCAAGTGTCACGTATAAGACAAAAACTTTACTGCAAACCAAACTAAAACTGCAGTGCTGGGGAGACTTTGGAAGTAAATCCATTATAAATGGTGTGGAGATTTTCTGCTTTGCAGATAATATACTGTTGAAAATGATAAATCTATTCTCCACATTTAAGAGCACAGTCGTTAATCATTTGGGTGATGACTACAGTTTATTTATGTGGATGAAGTTAAAGGGTCTGTAACTGATTATGATCACATGGAAGGTGTACTCACGCCCTAAATTCACTTTACTGCATGCGCTCACCATTACATTAACATTACTACCTTTTTTTTTTAAAGAGACACTCCAGCCATTACATGCCATCATATGCACCTAAATGAGCAGGTTTTATAAATGCACATTAAAGTACTTACAAATACGTTAACATGCATTACTTGTTCAGGGGTCTGCCTGCGACACTAGGGTGTCCTGTTAAATCCATAGGTTCCATAGGGTTTAACAATAATTCCCTCCACTCCAGTTATTGCACTCTGAAGCATCTCATTTGACTTTTGCTCACTTGTGCCATTATTAGCAGTGTGCTGAGGCAGGTAACCAAGTTTATGCAATAGTAGGGTGGCAGCTGTGCAGACGCTTGTACATTGAGTGGGTTCTGCAACAGGTAAGGGGAGAAGGGGAGCTGACAAGCTGCACTTGAGATGGGAGAGGGAGTGCGCGTATATATGTATTTTATGGTGTTAGAGTGGGTGAAAGAGTATGGGGGTATGTATCTAAGTGTATGGTGTTAGTGTGAATGAGTGTGTATTACTGAATCATGTTAGTGTAAGTGTGTCTATGTATCGTGGTAGAGTATGCATGTGTTAGTGTATGGTGTTAGCATGTGTGTTAGTATATGACATGTTTGTGAGTGTATGGTGCTAGGTTGTATGATGTTACAAGTGTGCATGTTATTGTATGTGTTATGCATGGTGTTAGACTAAGTTTGTGTGTCAGCATATGAAGAGTAAAAAATTACTGCAGTTTTTCTGAAGTAACACTGCAGTACAGTGAAGTACAAATGCAGTAAAATTGCAGTAAATGGCAATTATAGATGTTTTTTCTCAGTGCATCAGGACTTTTTAAAAGGATTGCCAAAATAATAAATTAAATGCAAATTAGCACTACAAAAAAAGTGAATAGGGACTTCTCCATTCACTACCACGGCTATAGCTTTACCAATTCAAGTCATCCAAAAGTGGAGTTGTGTGTCACACTGGGTTAAAAAGGCAAGATCCAAGCAAGACTTGATGTCTTATGAATAGAAGTGGTTGGTGAATGATGTAAAATGTTAATGCTGTTCCGCACAGTATTTAAATAAAATCAAATAAAAAGTTTACCCAAATCAAATGTCTAATGCTTTTCCAAGTAATGCAGATATTGGAAGGACAGGCTATTTGGTGACATATATGGAACATATATGAACATATACATATGTGGCATACAGGGAAAAGAGGTTCTGGGGTGATTGGAGAGAGGGAGCACAATATTAATGGGAGGTGGGTCTGGGATCAGAGTGTGAGAGAAAACTACATGCTGAAAAATAAGCTAAAATTCTTTATTGGCTTCTTTAATCTTTCTATAAAAGCTATCTTGTGCTGTTCCAACCAAACAAGCATTAATGGCACATCTAGTCCCCGATGTTTTTTTAAACGCACATTGAATCCAGTGCATTTTACTGCATGCAAATTCGAAAAGGCATTTTTTAGCTGCTGGATTTACATGAGGCTTTGGTTAACTCCTTCCCCAGCTATCTCTACTAAAACCAGGAAACATATTTAATTGTATTTCATGCACATCCCCTGTTGATATCCCAATGAAGTCAGCTGGAGTACCAGCATTATCCAGCCATTCGTCGCAGTTACATCATCCGATGGCCGCTGACCTTAAAGCGCCAGGGCCGCCTCATTATCCCCAGTCCGGCCCTGCTGCTATTACTCATACATGGTTCTTCCATATATCATATAAGTGTGAGAAATTGTGATTTCCGAATGTGTGAATAATGCTGCTGCTGAATTGATATTACAGATACAAAATGGCAAAGAATCATCATCCATGTAAAAAGAGGCCTTGTGAGGAACAAAATACGGAAATGGTGAAGGAGTTTGAGCAGGCTCGGTTCCAACTCACACTCCTCCGAGACTGAGCCAGACACTGGGCTCCGGCCAATGTCTCTCCCATCTATAAGGTGACCAACCACAATGTGTATGGCTTCTAAGCTTGAGCTGCGTATTAAGTGGAGCCTCAAGTGAACTTTCCAGCTCAAACAATCCAATGTTCCAAAGCCAACTTGGGTGTTTATCTCCAGCTCCCCACAGTTTTCCTTACAATCCTAATAAGCAAAACAGCTGATTACTTTGTAATTGTAATATCACAAAAGCTCATTCATCACAAAACTAGACTGTGCCAGGGAACCGTACAACTAAGTTGAATTAAAAATATGACATGCTTAATCTACTTAATCATAAAATACCTCAAATTAATGAATGATTCATAATTACTTTCTTTCAACTTTTATCTCAGCCAATGACAATTTACAAATGTGTCCCACTGTTATATTAACTCTACAACCTCTCTCATCTCTACTGTCCCATGTCGAATTGCACTTACAATTTGGGTTAAGTGCAAAGGCAGTTTACTACTTACCTTTATACCGGACCAACCAGTGGACTCTGTGAGGACCAAGAGGGTTATTGCCTTTGCTCTTAACCCAAATTGTAAGTGCAATTCGTTTTAGTGTCTCCCAATTCATAGGTATTATCACCATTGCGGTCTGTTAGCTGTAAGGTCTGCTTCAACACTGTATGTGCAGCTGCAATCAAGGGGTGCATGTATGGAACAATACAGGTTTGCCACCTTTACTACCTGGTGTAGTAAATAACTGAGTGGGTTTAGGGGACTGGCTGTTATACCAATGCCCTTTGGGTTGCCCTCTGTTCTCTTGCAGAAACATGAGCTGAAGCAGGCTGGCGTGAATATCCTGTGTTGCACTCAAGTGTATCTCCTGCGAGCTAAGGAACCGCGTGCTTGCATCAACTGCTTTCTTGATGTATCTGTTATAAATGTTGATGAGTGTAGCGTTATTTAAATGAATTGCTTGGCTTAAAAATAAAGTAAGATTATGGTCTCTCTGCAGCCAATTTATTTTCTTCAATACTGGTCCACACATGGCTGGCTGTGCATTCAGGGGAAAACAAGTATAAGAGACTGCAGCTTCTGCATGACCTTTCTGTATTTAAACATAGAAGAATGGAAGAAAAAAAAGAGTACTGCAATATAAAATAATAGTTTTTTGGACTAAAATTGCATTTAAAGGAGCTTTCGAAAGTATCAACCTCCCTTTATCAATTCTAGGGAGCAAAACTAACCACACAGCAGCTAAATAAGACATGGTCAGTTTTAGAGGGGTTAAAGAGAATGATAGCTGCAAAGCTACATAACACAGATGAAGAAAGAAGCTGTGGCAGCTTCTAGGCAGCATTGATCATCAGTAACCATTCTTGTTCTAGAATTTCACATGGAGAGGTCTTTACCACTTTCTGCACAAGTCCAGGTGCAAAATATTCATGTTTCATTTATTTGTGTGACCTAATTTACATCACTTAAGTATAAAATAATCCCTCTCCTGTTCCATGTACTTAGTTTTCCCAAAAAGCACAGTACAGTCAACTGTAATACAATCCAACCCAACACATCCCCAGTCTGACGCTAATTGTTCATTACTTTTTTAATTTTTGTAAACTGTAATTCTTTTATTACTGTTTTGTGTAAATTAAGCGAAATAAAAATGACTGCAGAGGTATGTGAGCTCTCAGGATGCACATCTTTCAGATGAATGAAAGCTGGTTCCAGTACCATGTCAATGTGTTGCCAGCCAACACTTTCAAAGAAAGCGCTAAATGAGTACTGTGCCATGCATGAGGCTTGTGGCTAAACAATCTCTGAAGTCTTGATCCCCAAATAACGGGTTACCCAGAGAGCTGTGGTTAGGCCTTATACAGAGCTCTGCTTTTAGCCAGTAAGCAGTAATAATGTGGAAAATGGGACACCATGAGTTTAGGATGACAATGCTATGCAATGCTATCCAGGATTATGGGGTCAGTATCTAAATTTAAGCTCTCTGAAGGACTGCAAGGAAAAGCCCAGTAGGAGGCATTTCTCTGTTATAAATTGCATTATATGCACTGGGCTAAACTTTTACATTGGTAGCGCAAAATATAAAAAGGAGAATACGGTGTCAGGGATGTTAAGGCTGTCTTTATACATACAGGCATAGTTGCCAACAGTCCTGAATCTGCCGGGATCTGTCCCATTGAACTCATGTCTGGCATGAAAATACTGCCTATGCACAGTGCATAACACTGTGAACAGGCAGCATTGCTTTTAAACTGTTTATGTCTAAGAGCCTAAACGCTGGTAAATGAGCTTTAGAAACCCGATCTTGGAGCTCAATGCTCCAGGGTCATGCAGTGCCGCATAAGCCTCCCTACTTTAGGCTCTGCTCATTTTTTGTCCGGCACACCAAGAGCAAAAGTTGGCAGGTATGCATACAGGGGTCCTGAGGAATCTTGCCCCAGCACCACCAATAATTCCTCCTTCGCAGCCTGACCGCCATGTTTTTATGTTGGGATGCAAAATATGATCTTTTATCCTGGTATCATGCAACACCAGGGGATGCTGAGAGAATACCAGCACTTTATCGCATGTAACATAAAAATAGGGTTGAAGTGCTCCTTTAAGGGCCTCTATATCAATAGCAATTAAGAATAAAAAGTTCCTCCTTTGTGGACTGTTGTGTGTCACTTATGGATTCAACTATTGCAGAACTACCATTATCTGTTTATAAATGTTTATAGCGATATCCTCTAAAAAGGAGGACCAACCACTGTGAAGAAAGTAAAACGGATGACAGGTTTCCCAATTACATAACTTACCTGCTTTCACTAATTACACGCTTGAGTAAACAAAAAGAAGAATGTGGGACCTCTGTGCATTTATTAGAGATACTGGGTCATAATCAGGCACCAGCTTTCCAGTAAAGTCCTCATAGCGAAAATATTATGGGTTTTACTCATTAAGTGGAGTTTTGACTTCATTCTACATTAAAAGGGCCAAACCTTAGGCTAAGAACAGTTTGCCCTGTATTAAGCATATTTAAATTACTAAGATTCCTTAGAAGTGCTTTCACTGATTAAGTTTTTTTTTTTTAGTTTTCTTAATTATTTTGTTATGGGTCTAAAAAAAGTTTGGCGTCACTTTAAGTCACCTGCAGTAAGTAATTGACTCTATTGTTATATTTATATATCTTACCTACTGAGCAAGGAAAAAAAAAATCTATGTGTTTTGGATAAATTATACAGTCGCACTTCGAACAAGATGCACTAAATCATCAGGGGTTAACAACAACTTGTAATGTTATGGTACCTGGATGCACCATTTACTGTGCTAATCTGAAAACAACCTACAATCACGTGTGTAGAGCAGGAGAGCCTACTGAAAACCTATACAAAGTCGCACTTAACGTTACACTCTAAATAGTATTCTGCCCCATAGGGTCACTTTGGATTATATATTAATAGATTACCATCTGCATAAAAGTCCTTGGTGGAAAAACTTGGTATTCCTCTTCTATTGTGGTAAAGAAGTTGTGTTGGGAAGCACCATCTCTTAGCTACCTTGTTAGGGCAGAGGTGAGAGTTGTCGTTGTCTGTCACTCTGCTGTGTATGTTGAGTAACAGTTCTCTCTACCTATGTTACCTGTAAATCCATGTTGTCTTAATGTGACAATACCCACGCAGGGAAATGCTACTTGTGTTTAAAGGGCACTTCAGCAAGCTTAAATGCATAGAAACCCTGAATTTGATGGCAGATAAGAACCAGTTGGCCCATCTAGTCTGCCCTTTGTTTCCGATGTAAAGGCTCAAACCTTAACCATTCCTTGGTCTTGTTTAAGAATAGATTTATGACTACCTCATGCTTCCCTCACAGTATTAGCCTCTACAACTTCTGCTTGGAACTTATCTACCACTTATCTACCACCTCTAAGTAAAGTAAAGGCATAAAATAGTTGAGAGGTTTCTAAATGTTCCTTGTGTCCCTAGAGCAAATGAATTAGGGAATGCTGCAGAATCCTCCCATATGTATTTGCCCCCCCCACACACACTCCTATTTTGTGAAGGAGATGTGTGCGCAGAACTAACTGATCCCCTTCTTCACAATATACTTAAGACCAGTCTGCTCCAGCACTGGCTTCCCAGACACTGTGCGCAAGCGGGCTATTCAAACCACAGTGTGGCAGTGCATCCTGGGAAAACGCTCCCATTGAATTCGATAGGAGTGCTTTCCTGCCACTGATTGGTTGCTTTAAGTACAGAGTACTTTCATATGCATTCTCTATGCGTTAAAAATAAAAGGGGTAATTTTACTGGAACACCCAGACTTATGTATGTAGAAAAAAACCACAGAAGGATCAAAGTACACTATAATTAGTGTATATTTTTGTACCCTTAAAAATAACTTTTAACGTTATTTTAGCCATGTGTTATAATTGAACTTCATACAAGTTTGTGATGGCACAAGCAAGTGATATATATATATATATATATATATATATATATATATGTATATATAGTTGAAAGGGACTGAAACACTATAAGAAATGCTGTATCAGGCACTGATTAATCCTGGGCCTTTCTGTGCCAACAAGAGGAACAGTTTGTCACTTCTTAGCACTTAACGTCTTAAGCATGTTCCTTTATATACTGCTTCAGAGGAAATACCATAAAGACGACCTTAAAAAGAACCCTATAAAATCTCTCAGTATAATAGCTGATCACATTGGTAAATTAAGATGCTTTCACCTGTTGCTAAGGGTTTTGTAGATAACGCTGTGAAAGCATGATCATTCAGCGCCTAAATGGTAAACGTCATATTTTGAAAAAACAATAGTGTTATCTGGACTTGATATAATAATACTGGTATCATAGACTCAAACTAAACATGATGACTCAAGCAAGGAACAGACAAAACAATTTATGTTTACAATAAGCACAAATATTTATTCTGTAAATATAATTAAACTCTTTGGTTTGCAAGAAGCGCTGCCTGCAGACGGGTCCGCTACTCTGCTCTTTGTAAGAACCGCTGACATTGATCTTTCAGAAGCTTGAAGACTTCATTCCAGGATTGATGAACAGTCCTTGGACAAATATCTGAAAATGGGAATTGTAGTCTACCCAATTAGCAGTTTTAGGGGTTACTTTTACCCTGTATCTGCCTGTGTGCCCCCTCCCAATGATCCTAGACCCCAGCCATTGGAGGCTGTGTAATTTGCATTGCAGAGAACAGACCTTGTACTGTTTTTGAGGTCAATCCTTGGGATTGTAGATCCCCCCCCCTCTCTTTAGAGAATAAAGGAATTCCCCGCCCCTATCCTCAGCCCACCAGAAGCTCCTCCCCTTACCCAAGCCCCCTCTATTCAGTCACTTTGCTGTCCGCTCTTATCTAGGATTAGGAATTCTTGTTTTGTGGATCAACAACTCCAATGAGCGGTTTTGGAGGTTTCAGTTGGTTAAAAAAAAGCAACAAAATGCATCCAACTAGGAGACAATTAACCCCTTCAGATACCAGGGAATATAATAACCACTCCCAATAAAGATCTGACATTTAACATATGTCATGCAATTCAAGATTCACAGGCAAATAGACTACAGCAGTTACATGTACAGAGTGCATGGCATATCCATGTGAAGCTTGCCGTGATGGGGCCACTTCATGCAGCCCTTCGGCAATACGGCACAATATGGTAAATCTTAAAGGGCTCAGACTGATTACTGCTGGGATTGGAGACACAAAGTTCCCATCTCCTAGAAACCAATCAGTCTGCTCGCAGACAGTGTATTACAACGTAACCAGTGCAGCAACCAGAGCGAATGCATTCACACACACTATGTGGAGTGCAGGTTAACTGTGTAAGTGCTCATTGGCTGGTTGCTAAGTGTATACCTTTTAAGCATCTAGAGGGTTAATTAGAGTCATCGTTGTTTGCATTTTTTCGCATCTGCATGCAAATAACGTTAAGTGTATTTGCTATATATATATATATATATATATATATATATATATGTGTCTAAATGGTTATACAGTAAGATCATAGGTGCCAGAATAAGTGCTACATGACAGAACAAAAGGTGTGGATTGCACAGTAAAATAATGAATGGAACAAGCCGCCGTGGTCTCTTTTTGCCTCTCCATGCACTTACCATGTCAGCGTGAGTATTCCTGCTGGCAGCAGCCCTGGCACTGTCTGTGGGTACAGGGAGAGTGAGCGCTGTCCAGGGTATCTCGATCGGGCGCTGCTGCTCAGCGCTCTGGGTTAGAGGAATGTCTCCGCTAAAAGAACGGCCTACGTCACAATGGTAGGCAAAGCCGCTTCTCGCTTTAGTGACAGTGAGAAGGGGGCGTGGTCACCGTGGTTGTAGTAGTTTCGCGTAGATCAATGAAGCGCGTGACCGGTTTGACGCTAGATGGCGCTCTAACAGTGGAACTTTGCAATTTGTTTCTGAGCACCTGTCCTTTTTAGGCAATAGGCAGCGCTTTTTGATTCAAAATAAATGCAAATGGTACGAACAAGAGGGGGATTTTCTTGGTGACAGACAGTCCTACTCAGATCTATTTCAGGGATCAGTGATGCCAGCATGACCCCTAGATACTTTTGACAAAGAAGCCTGATCAGTAAGGTATTTATCTGGCTTTGCCTAAGCAGGGATTGGCATGGACATGGTTCATGGTGGACATTTTCACAGTTGCTGGACTCACAAAGGGCCACTATACTTTTTTTAAAAATTTAATAATAAATAATTCATATGGGTTAAAATGTGAGTTAATCATTCTATACCAGGGGTGTATTTTCTACAGTGGGCCACTTCATCAGAATTGTATACATGCGCGGGCCGCACTCATTTTTCACTGCGAGAAAATATGGCCTTTAATAATATATGCAGATTAAAATAAAGTAAATGACACAAAACATTTACTCTTTCCTCTCACTGATTTATGGACCTAGAAAGTTTTGTGACTACAAATTCAGGATTCTGGATAAGTAAAAATGAAATAGTTCTATTTATTCTAGGGATGCACCAAAACGAAAATTCTGGACCAAAACCGAAAATTCAGGGTTCACATAGCCGAAACCAAAAATGACCCCCCCACCTTTCAAAATAATTTAAAAACCCCACACTTTTAATAAAAGTAAGTAACACACCACAACTGGACAAAAAAAATCAACAATATGAATTGGCATGATAGGAGTGTGATTGCTAACAGCAATTACACTCCTATCATACCCAGGCAACCAGTAAATGCTGGAACCTACGCATGATGGGACTGTGATTGCTGTTCGCAATCACACTCCTATCATGCCAAGTCAGCCAGCACATGCAGCTGGCCAGGTTTCAGCATGTACTGGCTGACTGGGCATGACAGGAGCGTGATTGCTAACAGCAATCACAGTCCCATCATGCCTAGGTTCCAACACTTACACATCCATGCTATCACACACACTCATTCATTCATATACTCATTCATTCACAGATTAATTCCCTCAATCACGCATACTCATTCAAACAAAATCCCCACCCCCTTACCTGCAGGGGGTGTGGCCTCCCTCTGCATTCTCTTGTACTGCACAGAGGAAGCAGGACTGGAGCAGAGTCATGTGATATCACGTACATTCACATGACTCTGCTGGTTTCCGCTTCCTCTGTGCAGTACAAAAGATCCTCCCACAGGTAAGCAGCAGGGCCCTTGTGATCCGGGCTGCACCTCGAGGTCTCGCGGGCCACAGTTGGCCCGCAGGCCGCATGTTGGACGCCCCTGTTCTATACCCTTTAGACCTACAGCAGCAATAGTAATGGATAGACTGTCAGAATACATATTGGCTGGCCTTACAGATGCCTGCCCATACACAGATACATACGCACATACAAGCTTGCCATTACACACAAACATCTACACTTGCCCTAACTTACAAACACTTTCAAAACTCAAACACACTCGCTCTTGCCTTTTTCCCCATCACTCCCCTTTCTTATAGCTCACCTCTATCTCATTCTTTCTCAACAACCAAGCAACTGAAACCCAAGCCAACCACTACACCTAATGCCGGCCCAATTTGCACACGAAGGGTGGAAGGGGGTTAATCGGGATTTAGGCAGTATGATGGTAACTGGGGAGTGGGGACCA
The DNA here is from genome assembly GCA_009364415.1 of Spea multiplicata. Lineage (NCBI taxonomy): Eukaryota > Metazoa > Chordata > Amphibia > Anura > Pelobatidae > Spea > Spea multiplicata. The sequence goes on from VKOC01001779.1 coordinate 30,219, forward strand.
GATCAGACCGAAGGCCGGAATGGAGGAATGGGGTCATGGGCAGTTTATTAATTTACTTGCCCAACAAAGGGTGGGAGGGGGTTAATGAGGGGGCCAGGGTTTCAGGGAGTATGATGGTAACTGGGGAGTGGGAACAAAATCAGACCAAGGCTGGGAGGGACAGGGTCACAGGGAGTTTAATCATTTGCTTGCATATGGAAGGGGGCTAATGAGGGGACCAGAGAACTCAGAGGAGTATGATGGTAACTGTGTGTGGGAGACTGAAGGCTGGGAGGGAGGAACAGGGTCAACGTGTGTGAAGCCCTGTCAGTGTTAAACTAAGTGTGTACGTCAGTGGACAATTTTTGTGTGTGTTTTTGGGAGGTGTCAGTCTACAGTGGTAGACTGTGTTGGATGTTAGTGTATCAGTGTACAGAGTTAGAGTGAGTGTGTTTTAGTGTACAGTGTGGTGTGTCAGTGTACAGTGTTAGAATGAGTTTGTCAATATATAGTGATAGAGTGTTGGGTGTCAGTATACAGTGTTGAGAGTAAATGTGTTTTTGGGGGTGTCAGTATACAGCGTTAGACTGGGTGAATTGTCCAAGCATTGTTTGAATGTCAGTGTATGATGTTAGAATGTGTGTTAGCATATGGTGTTGCTAACATACAGACTGAGTGTGTGTGTTTGCATATAGTGTTTGAGTGTATGAGTCAGGAAGGTGGTACACAGAATGACATGCAAGGAGCCGAGAGTGAGTAGTGAAGAAGCTGTGCAGAGTATAAGGTAAAGCAAGTATTTCCTGTGCCTGGGTGTGATTCACCATGGTGCCCCTGCATAAGAAATAATTGTTTTGAACCCTGCTCTTTATAACGTCTTCACTGGTTGATCCTGATAGACTTTAAAATCTTCTTGGTGTTGGACTGGCCCTGGCCATGTCCGTGGCAAGGTTTTTAATGCTGAGTGCCAGTATATGACATTGTGGAGCTGGACAGAAGTAAGCTATGGAGACTGTGTTGACTCGGCCCTCCATAGTATTAATTAGGCCAGAATATACCCTTGTGTCTGGTCAGCGCTGGATTAACATAGGGGCTCATAGAGCTGAAGCTACAGGCACATGGTTCTTTGAAAGGCCCATTGGCCCAGAATCGGCCACAAAACATTTTCCCCTGAAATAAAATGCCAGCAATACTTCATTATTGTACGCTGTTATATGAAGAGGGTCAGGGGGATGCTATTAGAGGTGAGATGGCTTCGCCGTCAGGAGTTAAAGGGCCATAAGAATGACTTTATTGATCGCCGGCAGGGGCTTCCTCTAGCATCAACCAATTGGTAAACATAGAATTTGATGGTAATAAATATGTTAATTTTAACAGACTCCTGTAGATCATTCAGTATAACTAACAAGTGAACAACACTGCTGCAGTCAGTGGCCACCGGCTAGGTGTGCATGCCACACACTACGTAAACAAACATAAACATGTGACCTCGCATATGCAGCCATTGGCTACACTTGAGGTGGCCGCTGGTCGTAAAGTGCCAGGACCGCTATATCATTCCCAGTCCATCCTTGTACACCTGTACTTACCTACTTGCAGGTACTTCTCACAACTAGGAAGCCACTTGGAGATCTAACACAGCTATGATTATGGCATCCAATGTCGCATATACAAGCCATGTAATGTCGTAATACATGGCTTCAGGTATGTGCCCCCCCATTAAGTTTGAAGCTGGGTTGGGAAAGGCAACACTGAAGAGATGTGAACACAATATTTACTGCCGGCCGTTAATGACACTCATCAAAAGCTTCTGGTAACTTTCCCAGCACACTGCTTCACCTACCACACATTGCTAGGTACCCTTCTAACTGATTTACTATGCAATCAATAAACAAAAATGGTGGGGGTTCACCTTTCAAATCCTGTCTTTTACATAAATATTGTTGTTTGCAAGTGTCTTGAGAATTCTGTGGCACAATATGATTTTAGTCTTTAAAGTGAATCACAATTGTTTTACCACCATTCTCTGTAGAGAGTGTGGGAGCAACTTGCAGTAGAAGCGTCCTTGAACTTTCCAACGGTGAGGTGACGAGTAGCCAGGGACAACCCACAGTAGGCAAATCAGGTGTCCAAAATGTATAGTGCAGATGGAGTTGGTGCTGAAGAAGTGGAAAAGTTGCCAATATCAGTATTCTAAAAAAGTTGGGAATCAATTTAGAAAAAAAAAGAATTGGCAGTTAAGGGGACAGGAACAAATGTAGTTGGTTACCATTAAGGCACTAGTGCAGGACTCTAGCAGAGATGACACACTGAACTGGTCCGGAGGGAAGGAGATGCCGACAGTGGAAAGTTGGGTACCGGTCAGGCAGCAAAGGAGTTCGGGGATATAATCTTTAATTATGGGGAAACAGCTTATTGATCCCCTGCCATTTTGGGGTCAAGAAGGAATTTTTTTTCCTGGTTAGTGCAAAATTGCCTTCTTTTGGATCAACAGCAACAAATTAACAGATATAGGAAAGGCTGAACTTGATGGACGCATGTCTTTTTTCAGCCTATATAACTATGTAACTATGAGTATAAAAAACAGTTGCCACCAAGACAAAATATTGGAGCTCTTGGTAGTCAGTGCTGCTCATGGCACCTTCAACATTACACTAAGCCCTTATTTATGGCACTCATTTTTCTATAAAATACATTCACAACAGACTAAGTTAAAATACAGTGTGGCAGCCATGTACATTGAAATATTGACATCCATTTTCCTCATGTCATGACTCTCATTTACTTTACCCCCTTGCTGTCACTCAACTGGCTGCATTTTGTGTCATCAAATACTCCTCATTCCTCTATATAAGTGGCAAACCTGACTTCATTCTCACAACCCATCTTCCGCTGAACTGATTTTACTAAACATCTTCTTTGGAATTCTTGTCATGAATCCATCAAACTTTCCTGAGCTTTGAAAAAGAACTATAATACGGATGATATTATAATAGCATCTTTAAAGGATGATACAAATGCACCATAAGATTGTACAAGAGGCACATTTGTGACTTATTGAATAAAATGGGAATTGGTAGTTGAGTATGGAGGAGAGTTGCAATTTCAACTCACCAACTTCACTATACATTATGATGGGCCAACACAACTTGGCCCTGTAAAATACAAGCTCATCTGCCAAGTGCCATTGAAATAAACCCCTTAGGGAGGCAAAGAAAGAGTGGGAGAAGACAGGTCAATAGAGACAGGAACCCACAGAAAAAAAAAAAATCATATGACGCACCGACACTCAAAGTGCGAATGCTTAGAGAGTTACAAGACAAAAGTTACTCACAAAAGGCCTGTTTAGACACTTTGAAGACAGTATTTGAATATTTCATAGCCATTCCATAATTGTTGACCTTTAGCTCCCTCTGGTGGAAAAACTTAGTTACAGCTGTTTTATTTTTACTTACTTTAGACACATACAGTATGTGTCCAATACTGGATTCTGTCATACACTAGAAAATAACTTAACACAAAGTGGCGGTGCTCAGAGTATTAGCTAGACCCGGATCCATAAGGTTATTTTGGGGCAACAGAGAAAAAGATTCCTGAAATGCAACACCTACTTACAGAAGTTTATTATGCTAAACAGGAGAGGGCTTGCACTATTAAGCCATACGTCGAGCCAAAGAGTACCATAAATTAAATGTCCATAAACAACATTTGTCAGACTATATGTTAAATGGCCACTATCCAGCTCGGTCTTGCAGTGATGCACCAAAAGGAATTGCGGTGAAAGCACATACATGGAGCACATAAATAATCCAGTCCTTCTTAAAGTTTTGTAACTTTGGACACCCTGGTGGCATAATATATATACAGAATGGGACCACAGCTCCTGCTACAATATATACACAAAACAGAACAAGGCATAAGTGCATAAGGTGTAAACACCTATTTAAGACATGAATATTGTGGATTGGTCACACTATATGGCCATATATTGCTTAGCCCACCACCATGTCAAGCATGGCCCGTTAAAGGCTCTGGTTGGCGCTAGTCAAAATATATAATTGTGCCAGAAGAGGCCAGAATAATTCAGACAAATTCACAGAGAAAGAGATGTGGAGTAACGCTATTATCCCTAAATGCCTAACAAAATAAGTCAATAAGGAGAGGAGGCCCCTGTCGGCGACCAATAAAGTTGTTCTTATGGTTGATGCTAATCAGCCATAATTTTTAGGTAAAATACGCATGCAGGGGCCTCCTCTGGCATCAACCAATAAAGTGCAGATGGCAGAGGAGGCCCCTGCCGACGACCAATAGAGTTGCTCGTACGGACCTTTAAAATCCTGGCGCCAAAGCTGCGTAGTGCATACCACGTTAACCCCGTATTAACCCCTCCTACAAAAAGCGGCACTAAAAGGAACATAAAGAATGTACATAAATATTCGCCCGAACCAAACATAAGAACGGGTGATTATTCGTGGAATACGAAGATTTTTTTCCTCACGAAGACGAATACGAAGAGTTAGCCATCACGACCATCCCTGGACACATTCATCAATTTGACTTTATTGTTGATTTATCTCCCTCCCACCACTACAGTACACCACCATATTAACCGTTGTGGACTGTTTTTCCAAGATGGTACATTTTGTGCCACTTCACAAATTACCCTCTGCCTAGGAATAGATAGTACTACCATCTTCATTAAAGAGGTTATCCTCTTGCATGGATTTCCCTGTGAAATAGTGTCAGATTGGGTAACTTGATTCATTTAGCGTTTCTGGAAAGCCTTTAGCAGCAGGATGGAGATCACTCTCTCCTACTCTATGGCTTAGAATATCGCCCCCATACTATCACATGGTGATCAAAGTATTGAACAATATCTATTTACTTTTGTAAATGCCAATCAGGACAATTGGTCCAAACTTTTATCCCTGGCGAGTTACTCCCTACAAGGAACTACTCAAACCTCTCCCCTCTACTGTGTATATGGATTACACTATCTTACTCTTGGAACCTCTGACTCCATGATGCTATATGCATTATCTTATACCCATGTGTTCTTTTTGGTGCATGCTGCTTTCGTGAATACCTCCACACCTGGAGAGAGGGTTTAGTCTGTGTATGTCTCTTACACATACACAGTTTAAATACAATGCTGTCTGTATTTTTATGCTGGCAAATTCGGACTGTTGCCAACTATGCTGCTGTTTACCACTCTTGTATTTGCTGTATATTATTATTATTATTATTATCTTTTATTTATATAGCGCCAACAGTTTACGCATAAATTCAAGGGATATGACAAGACAAGAATTGACAGACTAAGACAAACCGATACATTTGGTGGAGAGCCCTGCTCGCAAGCTTACAATCTAGAGGGAAAAATGGGGTGACAAACATAAGGCATAGAGGAAGGGTGAGAGGTATTGTGGGGAGGGGGTATCGATGACAAGGATGTTCTAGCATCAAGATGGTATGCGTCTCTGAAGAAGTGGGTTTTTAGATGTTTCTTGAATGTCAGGAGGGAGGGTGAATTCTGAAGGTTCCTTGGGAGCAGATTCCAGAGATATGGGGCAGCTCGAGTGAAATCTTGTAGACGGGAAAAGGAAGAGGTGACGAGTGAGGAGGAGAGCCTTAGCCCATGGGAGGAACGTAGGAATCGAGTAGGAGAGTATTTGCTAATGAGGTCAGAAATGTACGGAGGAGCAGTATTGTGGATGGCCTTATATGTCAGTACCAGGATCTTAAATTTAATTCTAAAGGTAATCGGGAGCCAGTGGAGGGTTTCACAGAGGGGGGGAAGCAGAAGAGGAGCGACGTGCAAGGAAGATGAGCCTAGCAGCGGCATTTAGGATAGACTGTAGAGGAGAGAGTCGAGACAGTGGAATGCCAACCAGAAGAGTGTTGCAGTAGTCAAGACGGGAAATGATAAGTGAATGAACGCAGAGTTTTTGTGGATTCTTGGGTGAGGAATGGGCGGATACGAGAGATGTTTTTTAGGTGCAGGCGGCAGGATCTGGCGAGGGACTGAATGTGAGGGATGAAGGAGAGGTTTGAGTCAAGGATGACCCCAAGGCATCGGGCCTGGTTAGTATATGATGGTTTCTGATCGTATCTGATGGTTTGATAAAAACCCCTGAGGGAGTTGAAACGTCGCCACATGTTTGGAATAAAACTGCACTAATTTATCCCATTGCTGAGTGAAGAGTTCCACAACAACGGGTATTAGACCCATTTGGGCAACACATTTGATGAGGAACTATGTAGAATCTGCTTGATGGGCTATTACGGGGTTAAATATTAGAGAGTTCCCAGGTATGGATGTTACATAGTTACATAGTTACATAGTTCATAAGGTTGAAAAAAGACCTAAGTCCATCAAGTTCAACCCTTCTACCTAGCCTTTCTATTCTTGATCCAAAAGAAGGCAAAAAACCCCCAATTAAGCTACCTCGAATTCTGCCATCAGGGGAAAAAATTCCTTCCTGACCCCAAGAGGCAATCGGATTTCTCCTTGGATCAAGAAGCTCTAAAATATTAATATTATTCTATTTATATCCCTGTATATCGTGCCTTTCTAAGAAAATATCGAGGCCCCTTTTGAAGGTATCTAATGTATTGGATAACACCACCTCCCTTGGAAGTGAATTCCATACCTTAATTGTCCTCACTGTGAAGAATCCCTTCCTTTGTCGTCTATGAAATCTGCGCTCTTCCAGTCTCAGAGGGTGACCTCTTGTTCTTTGTATATTTCTGTTAATGAACAGGTCACTGAAGAGCTCTTTATATTGGCCCTGCATGTATTTATATAATGTTATCATATCCCCTCTGAGACGCCGTTTCTCCAGTGTATATAATTTTAACTTTTTTAGCCTCTCTTCATAACTGGTATCTCCCAAACCCCTTATTAATTTCGTAGCCCTCCTTTGCACTTTACCCCATATCACCAGACACTGCAAGCACTAGGGAAAGTGTCAAGCAGCAGAAGTGAAGGTCATCACAAATTAATGAGCTCCTTCGACTCTGGTACCCATATCATTAGTCTTCATTCCCGGATAGTCTGATTCAGCAACCCATTTGGCAGTGAAAGTAGTAATGCTTGTTTGGGAGGAGTGAGAAAGGCACCGTCCTGAAAAAAACAGCATACTATAACACTCATACAGCTCTTGCATCTTGCCTGCAGTCTGTCTGCAAAGTCATGATTACTGGAATTCCTTTGTATTATGTTCCAAACAGCCTCACCAATTATATCTGCATATTAAATAAGTATAGATTGCTTTCTTGCCGGTCCCCTGAGAAAATAGCTTGCAACTTCTAAAGTACAAAATGTCACTCAAACTACCTAGAGGGTATGTGGAGGGTGCACTCTGTTCCGGGTGCCACACATCAGGGTGTTGCTGCCAGGGCTGGCCTCTGGGTGTGCGCCCCTCCAGAGAGAGACAATACTGTCCGCTGCTGGAGGAGCAGGGTCAGTTGGCGGAGAACATTGCCCCAAAAACAAGGTTCTAGGTCTGTTCTATGTGTGCAGGCTAATGCTAAGTGCCAGGGTATGACTGGAAGGCCTTATCAACGTAGACAAAGTCAGAAAGAGAGGAGCTGCAAAAAGATAGACGGGGAAACAGGAAAGGTTGGGAGACATTGAGAGAGTGTGTGAGTTAAGTGAGTGTGATAAGAGTTATAATGTCTTGCTTACTATATAGGGATATGAGTTATGCTATACCATTATCAATGTCTTGCCCTGTATATAGTAATGGGAGTTTTGCTGTACTGCCATCTGTGTCTGGCTTGCCATATAATGATAGGAGTTATAAATTTAAACTATCTATTTACAGCTGATGGTTTACTTGAAATGTTGCTTAATTTTGCAGCATATCTAAATTAATTTTTGTTAACTTTTACATTTGGAAGCCTAGGTATGTGAGAGCATTGATGTGTATGCGTAACTGTGTGTGAACATGGGTGTCTATGTTTCAGTGAGTGTGAGTAATGAAGTGTATGTGTAAGCATGGATGTGTAAGTGTGTGTAAGCATTGGTACGTAAATGTTTGTGAGCATGAATGTGTATGTGTGAGCATGGAAGTCTATGTGTAAGTTTCTGTCAGCATGGCTGTGTAAATGTTTGTGTGTGAGGACAGATGTATGTTTGTAAATATGTGTGAGCATGCATGTGTAAGTGTTTGAGCATTAGATTGTAAGTGTGTGTTTGTGAGTATGAGTGTTGATATGAGTGTGTAAGTCTGTGCAACATAGAGAGTGTGTGTAAAAATGTGTGCCAGTGTGTATGTGAATTATCGCTGGTGCCAAATATACGATCCATCCCGGGTGCCAAATACTTTAGGTATGCCTCTGTGCTTGTTATCAAGAAGCCTAATTTATTTTTAAAATTGACCTGCATGATAATCACCCAGAATTACCCTGTGACTGCAGTGAAAGGACTTCATTAGACAAGCAGAACTTTTATTAACGTTTATGTAAATACTGTACTACATTCTTGTACATCTCATTGAATGATCAATTAAGGAGAATGCATACTCATTTATTTTTCCCATAAAAGTGCCTCTCTTACTGCTGGGAATGCTATTCACTGCTTGTGGTCAGATGAAATCTCAGCTGTGCACGATCAGATTCCTTGGCTCTCCCGTCAAACCGCACAGCGCCAACTAGTGGATTCTAGCTGAGCTTGCACTTTGCAGAAGCTCCTATGAAGAGTGCCGATGCCGCAGTGCTCGTAGCCCCGCCCAGTAAGAGACCAAAACCGATGAGGAGGCGTGGTATCGCGCCGTGCGTCAGAGCGATATGACGAATAGGCAGTTGTGATTACCCTCAGTTTTGGATCGGACCAATCCGCACGTTCCGGGAGGGGTTTTGCGGTGACCGTGCGATGATCGGCCCTGAGGCAAGGTTCCATTGCTTTGTCTACAAGAACCGGGTGCTGGAGGAGTGCAGGTAACAAACCGGGACGCAGGAGTGAGAAACCCACGTCACTGGTGTAAGTGTGCGCTCCGCTCCAGCGAATCATATATATCCGTCATACACCCATATGGGCAGCTAAGGACAAGCCGAAGCTGCACACAAGTGCCTGTCTGTGGGTATCTGTCGCTGGGTCGGGTATGCTAATATTGCATGAGAGCTCTAAATGCCAAGTGTTTTGGTGCTCGAGAGTGCGGAAGATGTCACTCGATTAAGGCAGCCTTTCTCCAGCTCGGAGATTCGGAGCTTGAATGTTCGGCCGCTGGTAAACAATGTGGGCTCAGTTCTCCGGCAGGGGACAGCTGTCATCTAAGGGTCACACGCCGCACACAGAGGCAAGACGGGAGTCCCTATCCAGCAGTATACAGCACACAGTATAGTACTATACTCTATACTGCCGTATGCTGAAATAACAGGGAAATCTGTGATCGTTAAATGGCATCGCATTCCATATTACTTATAAATAATTAAAGGCAGATTATATATATATAATATACAAACAACCTTCTACCTGTCAAAGTATAGGTTGGGCATTAGAGTAATACTGGTTCTTGATTACCCTTTGGTAATGCAGCTACCCATCTATATCAGTTAACCCCTCTTGTCTGTCATTATTATTATTATTATCTTTTATTTATATAGCGCCAACAATCTACGCAGCGCTTAATACAATACATATATTCAAGGGGTATGACAAGACAAGAATTGACGGACTAAGACAAACCGATACATTTGGTGGAGAGAGCCCGGCTCGCAAGCTTGCAATCTGTCATGTCTAATCTTTGTGATCACAATGGGTTAAACACAAACTCTTGCTGCTAATTGTGATCTGGACGTGCATGTTGTTTTTGGCTGTACGTAAGTACATGAAATCTCCACTTGAAAGAAGCTGTTTGGCTTGGAAGGGTATGTACGAGTTCAGGTGTTGGGGAGGAAGTGTAGTTTATTAGGTTGATTTGTACCTACACCTACCTTAGTAATCGCCACCTCTAACTATAGTTGTTGTTGTTTCTTTTTTTCCTGTATAACTACCTCCCAGGCGTTTAAGGACATTTTTTTGCCTTCTGGTTGCTCGGCAACCTGTAAACGCTAAACGAGGAAGTGAGCAGTCCAACTGCTTTGCCTTTTATTCCCAGGCTCCTGTCTCCTTATTACGTCTGTGCGATCATGTGTTCTCACTGTAACCCATTCCAGGCAAGGCACTGAAACAGATTTCCTTACAAATTTACCGATCTTCCTTTTTTTTCTCGTATAAAAAACCCACAGTTTTGAGTTAAGAGTGTATACGTCTAAATATGCAAATCCTTAAAGTATGGAGCGTATCAGCATCCTCAAAAGAAATAAATACACGAGTCTTGCCTCAGACCCTCAACACCTCCAGTGCCTGCAAAATAAGGGGCCTCGGTTTGGACACCGGGAATATTGGAGGTTACGTTCTATAAAGGTATCTCACCCTCGGCCTCATAGCAGAAGTGGGAGTTATCTTTTACCCAATTGTTCTGAAAGAATGGGAGAGAAAACCAAAGAAAAATGTGTTTAGCTTAACTATAAACAAGTCTACCCCTGGTTACATTTGCATGTGAGTCTGCGAGTTTAGCTTTAGATGACACAGATTACTTTTACCACCTAATGTCAAGAAACTCTCATCAATATTTTGCGTGTTTATGATTATTATGATTATGGAGTTAAATATTTACCCATCTTTGGGTAGATCAGTTGACTTTGTCTTGTTGGTCGTAGACCTCTGAGGTGTAAGACAACAGCCTCCAGTTCCATACCTCCCAACTTCTACCCACTTAAACTGGTGGCACTACTGTAAATGGGCACAATTCTGTAGGGGACTGGTAGGTGCAATAATGTGTCCTGCGTCGCAAAGGGGTTTAAGGGGGTACTCCTTTTTAATTACCATTAGCAGAATAAAAAAATATTTTAAAAATATTGTACTTTTTATTTTTTTAAACCGTTCTAATGTTTGCATACTATAACCTTGGACAGCTGCATATCAGCCAATCTTCTTATACTGCCTGTGGTAAACAATGGAATGGCGCATTGTTAATTGCTTAGCTGGACACTCTAACTAATGAAAGTCTATGGTGGAACGGACTTCATTAATATTGCTGTAAATGTCAAAGTGTGGTGTTTGAGCAGGAAGAGTGACCAGAGATATTATAGCTGACAATGGCCAGCTCCACAGATGGGGCGGCAAGGCAGGGTATAAGAAAGGGATGGTGGAAAGTAAAAACAATAAAAGTGTGTAGGAAAAAGAAGAAATTAAGATGGTAGAAACTAGAGGACTGCATCGTCAAACTTGCGGGTGCGGGCCGTTTTTCGGGTGTTGCAGACGGGAGCGGGCCGTCAGACAATGTACCTGCGGGTCCCAGTAATCCCCCACACTCCCGCAAGGCTGCTTTGCATTGCTCGAACACGGCGCCTCTTCTCTTGTTCCACCCAGGAACCCAGCAGAGTCACGTGAATTTACGTCACGGCACATGACTCTGCTTCGTTCCGGGGGGACAAGAGAGGAGACGCTGTGTGCAAGCAACGCAAAGGCAGCCTTGCGGGAGTGTGCAGGAAATCTGCAGTTCAGGTAACGGGGTGATTGAGGGAATGAATGAGTATTTGTGAATGATTAGTATATGTGAATAAGGGAATGAATAAGTATATGAATGAGTAAATGAATGTTTTGCGGGAGCGGGCGGGATTGAACGCATATGTTGCGGGAGTGGAACACACACGTTGCGGGAGAGGGAGGTAATGGTCAGAGATTTAGCGGGAGCAGGGCTCTAGTGATGTTATAAATTATAACAGTATGATGCATCTCTATGGTGTTCTATGTGTGCAAATAAGTCCGCCCGGTCACTTGAGACAGCACTTACCCCCAGCTTAGCATGACCCAGGTAACAAGCACAAACAAAGCGTGCAGTCAGTTTTTTTCTAGGAATACTTCCTTTCGTTCTTACACACAGGGTTAGGATTGTTAACCTATGAACCAAACATATATTGTTTACTGTTGAAATATATTGTAAATATATAATTAAACTGGGAAACTGTTGGGTATAAAGGTCCTTTTTTATTAAAGCATCGTAACACTTTCTTTTTCTTCAGAAAATAGTAAAATGTGGCAAAGTGTGGGCTTAACGTTCCTGGTCTTTGTGGCCACGCTGATCTGTGTCCTGCTATTTCTGCTGTGCGGTGAGTATGTTTTTTTTCCTCCATCAACCATATACTGCTATGTCTTGTATAATCTAACTTTCTACCAGTAGACTTTATCATTGTGTGGGAAAATCAGATCTTCAGGTCAAATACTTAGGTCTCTGTCTACTTTTTATGTGATTTATATATAAATCACAAGTAGATGTTTAAACTGTTTTATCGAAAGTAGAGCTGTGTGCTGTCTGAGTTACTCATTGAGTTATTTGCTGTGTTCTAGTCCCCTGTTCATGGTGGTGCTTTGTGAAAATGTTACTATAAGGCTGTCTTTATTTCCATTTAATTTTGATCGTGCTCTTTGCAGGATGGTACGTGGTATGGCACCTCTTTCTTTCCAAGTTTAAGTTCCTCAGAGAACTTGTCTGCGACACCGGAAATCTGCATGGAGAAGGGGAGTCCACGGAAACACTTTCAGAGCAAGAAGCTCCGCCAACTCCACAGAGATCAAGACCTAAGTCTGCAAGACAAAGAAGAGTTCCCCCTGAAGAGGCAACTTAAAAAAAAAATAAAACACATTGCACTACGGGAATTATCAGTGGGCTTCTCTGACATCGTAATTTTAGCCTCTGCACTGTATGAATTAACACTACACTGATGGAAATACCAGCCTTGTGAAAACGTGGCATGCAATGGATACATAAATCTCCCATGTCACTGCTTATATCGGACTTCAAATCTATTTGCTGCTTCATCAATGCAGAAAAAGTGCTCATCGCATGACATATCAATGGAACATGGGGAAAAAAACCTCTGGTAGACATCAAAAGATTGCATTTAAGCGGTTTAAACATTCCCTTACCTGCTTTTAGAAAGGTTGGACGGTCCCACTAGATTGCCTGTAAAACCACCGTGCTTGCTCAGCAACTCTGGGCTTCTGCTAGATGTAATCATGTTCCAGCCTCCACAGTGTCAGTTCTTAGACCATAGGCTTTCTGGCCTTGACGTCTATACGTTTGACTTACCACCCCGTATGCAAGAAGAAAGACTGTGTTTCTGGAATCTAAACACTTAATAATGTACGTTTCCACTGCGAAATTACATTGAATTGTTAAGTGTAAAAAGTATATTCACATATATATCTTTTTACTGACCCTGAGCATTAATGATGGGTGTTTGTCAAGTGGAATATCGCCTTAGTTCAGTTAGAGGAAATATTTCTCTTGCAATCTTCATGGACTTCACTCCAAAATGGACTTGTGAGGGCACCAGCTGGATGTCACAAAGTGAAGTGTATGCAAAGAGGTGGTTGAATGGCCCCTAACCTTTATATGCTTTTATTTCTCTTTTTTGTTTGTTTTCCTGCATTTAAATTAAGTAATCTGCTAGTGTCTAGGGAAACTGTTACTTAGTATTTTTTTTTGTTCATGTATACTGTTACTCAGTTTTCAGGGCTGCATTAACAAGGATTTATGGAATTGAAGACTATCGGCTGCTTCCAAGTGTGCGATATCATTGACCTACGAGGAGACGGGAAACCATTTCCAGCTCAAGGCCTTCAAATCCTCCAGCCCCGCACTCTCTATTCTCCAAGTCAGACAGTATACTAATGCATATTTAAATGTATATTAGAGCACCTCTGTATGTTATGGAATTTATATTGAAATAATTCCATGCTGCTTTATAGGGTTTTCTTAAAGAAAAGCTATGTAGTGCCTGGTTACTTCATTTTTGATGGCCTAGCTGCCAGGAGAGCATGCGCTGCTCTGTCCCACCAGGTTTATTTCGCTGAACCTGCAATGCTACTGGAGCAGCAAAACCACCGAGTATTGATTCACTGTTACCTACCAAAAATAAAATGGGGCATTGATTCTCTTTTTTAATGCCGTTAGGTTAGCGTAGATTAACCAGATTTTGTTTCCCGTATACCAAGCACATTTTCCTCAACTGACTGAATTCAGAGCAATTTATTTGTGTTGAACTTGACGGTTTCTGGAGTAAGGTAGAATGAGTTGCTTCATGAACTATGACAAACCCTGTAAGCATACTTGATTTTAAAAGTTACTTAACTTGCAATGAACAAGTATCTTAATACAGTGCACTGATTTAAATGTTTTTACGCAAAAACCATAACCTGTTTTAAGCTACTAAAAAACAAAGGAACCTATTGTTAACTATTGACATGTTAACTTTGCAATGCTCTTCTTGTATGTCCAGGCATTACCCGGTCTGGTTCCAGTAGTTAAGAGAAGTTCTAGCAGTAGATGTGCAATGCTTTTTAAGTGAATATGTAACCCCCATCCAGTCATTTTAAATACTCTATGGAGTTAGCTTGCCTGCGCCGTGACAACTTTAAATCTAGGTAAATGCTATGAAGCTTTAAAGTAGTCACGACATAACGGCAAAACTCTTAAGGCTTTTTGTGCGCCAAGGTTGGTGGCCCAGCGGTTTACATGCTCCACTATCCTATGTGGGCATAGTTTGTTTAGCAAATAGTTTACACCTCATGAACAGCTTGTTGTAACTAAACTGATCAAAAATGTTTTTAACCAATATTTAGATTTCCCGCAATGAAAACAAGGGACTGTTTTTTTTTGTTTGTTTTGTTTAAGTACTGCTTTACTAATATTTTGGGTGTAATTTTTTTCATTTGCTGATATTATGTCACATGCAATAAGGGCAGGGATATAGTTTTTAAAGTATGAGGTTTTTTATCATTCTTTTAGGAAGATGAGAAACTCTAGGTGTATGAACATTTTTTCGTGGAATGTGAGGGTTTTATATTCATCTGCAATAACGTTGAGGCTTTCATTGTTTACTTTTAGTGTACAACAGATTTGCCTTATGTGTTAATTTTAAATAATTTTCAAGGCATTAAGTACTATTGAAATATCAGTATCTTCGTATAAGCTAGCATCTTTAACCTGTGGGTCTTTTTTTGTGCCTCTTTTTTTTTTTTTTTTAATGAACCGTCCAATTTGAATAAATACATTCAGATGTAAATTTTCTGATTGTGAAATATTATTTTGTATTTTACACTCATTTACACATATCAAACCTTTTACAGTGTGTATGGGATCTGCCATTACGAATTGCGCTTATTGTCCTTAGGTTTTAAAATGCTCTTGTGTTGGTAGCAGTATGGATGATCTACTTGCTGCTCAATTTTATGTTTACACTTTATGGTTTATGTGCTTATTTTGAACCATTTGTCTTTTAGGATTAACAATTGGGGGCTTTTTTGTCTCTTAATTTTTTAATGTAGAAAAATAATCATTTGTATACTTTTTTTGTTTTCACCTTCAGTTCAATCTACTTGGCCAATGTGTATTCCTATCTAGCATAAGAAATTGTAATGGAAAGGTAATACCCAACCGCTGCGGCACTGTGCATGGAAACAGCTCCGTGACAGCTCCAAGTCTGCAGCATAAATAAATAATATTTTGAAGCACACATCCCATTTATCATTATTTTCTTCAATGGGAAAAATGCTGCAATACATAAGTAATCAAGGGGTCCAACTTTCTGGTTAAAGACTTACCGGTGTTTTATAAGGTTATAAAGGTTTTTGGTAATTGCAGGTAAGTACATACCAAAACTATACAGTGTATGCTTATATGTGTTGTATGTGGTTTGTGTGTTCACACACATCAATTTTTATGGTTTTAGTTTTGTAACATCCATTCCTTTCACAGACTAAAGGTGTGGACATCTAATTCCACTTTTGTGAGGCCTGGAATGAAATCTAGGTCTATACACTAATGATGAATGCATATTAAAGTGCTTTAATGTACATTACGTACTTCATATATACAATGTGTATGAGCTGAATGTAATGTAATAAGCTGAGTGCCCCTTTATGTTATTGTTTTGTTCTCCTTGCAAATGCTTTCTGTAGAAATCTGTCCCTTATTTCCCACCCCTGTAAGCTCCTTGGTTTGCAGCTGAACATGTCTGCTCACACTGTACTCACTGCCGGCCTGCTCTGCAGTCGGCTTATGCAAGAGTTCCATTAGGCCTAATAAAACCCCTTGCACACATGCCCATTGATCAATGCTGCTTCTCCTAAAGTAAAGTACCGTATTTTTCTCCTACAGGTTAAAGCATACATATAAAGTACTTACAAAGTAACCTTCCTTCTTCATAATTTGGGATCTATGGGACACTGGAGAGCCCCTTTAATGAAGCACCTGTCTGATGTCTGAGCAAGCACCCTTTCCACACAGGATCATTAGTGGTGTCCAAAGAGGAGAGATTGGTACTTTGTAAGATGTAGAAATACAGGCATATAGAATAAACATGACACATGGCTGGATATCAGATCTCCGTGCAAATACTGGCCATAGAGGTCTCCGTTCTATAAACCTGATGGAGAGTCACACACCACACATAAACCCCCTCCCAAAATGCAGGTAGCCCAAATCTGTGTTCGAGCTCCACAGTCTTTAGAGTCTCTGGTAATTGGGAAAACGTTGCACTCTGTAACAGAGGGAAGTAGTCCAAACTCTTTGCAAGGCCAGGGCCCATACTCTGTGTCGAGGAGGCTGGCCCTCAGGCCTCTCCAGGAGCCCAGGGCACGGAAGCTTCCACAATACTATCTAGGCAAAAATTTCCCGTGGCACTACAATCAACATTCAAAAGCCACTTTGCCCAGGTATCGATCTACAGAACATCTGACCATTCGACCTGAAAAGTAACAGTTTCTACCGCAGAAACACAAAAGACTATAATGTACAAACAGAGCATCTATTCTGACGCTGTAGGTGAGATGTGATGGGTATCAACAAAACCTCAGGACAAACTTGCTAAGCTAGAGATACAGTGCCAGGGTGACAACGTTCACATACACAGGGCCAACAACATTCCCAGTACAAACCTACTAACATTTTAAAAACCACATGAAGGAAACCAGTAATTAGTGGTTACTTACATCCCCCAATAGCTTGTAGCTCACACTTACAAATGGGTGGACATGCCCAATCGCCAAGGGGGCAATTTGGACCAGACCCTTGCAGGGTAAGTTAATACATATACAGTGACTCCGGGAGAGATTGCACGAGAATAAGTATGTGAGTAGTTGATTATTTAAACCCTTAGAAATGACAGACAGATCTTTATTTTCTAACATGCTTAAAGAAGAGCCCTAAGTTGCCTCAGCCAATAAATGAATCTTCCACTGAGGGCTATAAATTGCAGTAGAATGTTTGTGGTAGTGGTACTGCCTCGGTTTCATGGTAAGAAAATAGCCATTGAAGGATAAGATAGAACTCGTCCAAATTCTGATACACAAGATAGATAGGACTTGTCATACAATGTGACTAAATCCCAATTTTTTTGAGGTGTTCCTAAACAGCTTTTATAGGATTTTGCATTGTGTGCTCCTATCGCAGGATCCCCATATTACCAGGACCCCACAAAGTATCTTGGGTTGCCTTTAATGTTAATTCCTCATTTCATGATTTTTTTCAATACCATGAATGAGAATGGATTGTGTGTGGATGTAAAAACCTTTACTGGCTACATTCATGGACTGCAAACCATGGCAAGGTCCACAAGGTGGCAATACACCACAGTAAATGGTGATCCCCCCCCCCCAGAAAACATTAAATGATAAATTGTTTTTTTCTTTTTTAGGTGTGGGACTGGCTGTAACTTAATTTCTGAAATCTTAAATCTTTCCTTAATCACATTGACGTTATTATGATTTTACTTTTACAGTATCAACGTTTATACGCTGATGTGCAATGGGTTTCATAGCAGGGCCGTTCATAGATCAAGGGACACCCAAGGCATACGATACATACTCTTCATGTCCCCCTGCTTATGGTTTTGTTTTCCATTTTACATAGCATTATTGTTTTGCACAAGGGGAAGCTAGAGAAGCATGGGTATTTTACCCCAATTGGCTGACCTGTCTCTAGTAAAGCTGCTCAGGGGCTACTACCCCTTCAGACCTATGCCCCTGCCCCTAACACCCCACTGATTCAGGCACCCTAAGCATTTGCCTAGGATACCTCGTGCTAAAACTAGCCCTGTGGGCATATTAGAAAGAGGTGTGATACCAACTTCACATTCACTGAGCCCTCAGCCACCTCCTCTGCAGCCACCATCCTGACTGCTGAGTTCCTGAATATGACATGGGAAATCCTGATATACCACATCTTAAAGATGTGCAGAATCCTTTGCTCAGACAGCTTGGCATAGAACTCCATAGTGTAAATGGAGATCTCCCTGCAACCAATCCATTGAGCAAAGGCACACTGGGGAGTCTAATCGTCAGGGCCAGACTGGCTGATAGGGATTCCTGGTAGGCCACTTCACCTAGGGCTGGTCCTGAGCCTGGCCACCCGATTATATGTAAACCCTAAGAGATGTCTGTGACGATTGTGTAATATCTGATGTGAGGCACAGATCTCCTATCCACGGCGTGTCTGCAAGTCAGTGCTGCACCAAATGTGACATCGCAATATCTGGAGCAACACTGACTGACAGACATGCAGAGCAAGACCACAGACATACAGGCAGACTGAGGACAGGGAGTTGAGGGGATTAATACACACATGAAGTTGAAGAAACATTGGGTGGGTATAGAGATGGGGGTGATTTTGGTCAATATGGGGTGATAATGATGGTGGGAGGTATGAATATGGTGGTTGGGGGACATTATATAGTTAATGATGTGCATGGGTGTGAAGATGTCAAGGGGATTTCTAAATTTTTACATATGAACACCCACTCACTCATACTCTCTCATATCTCACACACACACACACACACATACATACATTCACACACATTCTAGCACCTTACACACAGAACCACTCCAACACCATTCAATTGCACATACATCCATACATGCACACAAAATCATGCACTCTTTCTTTGCTGACTACTTCCATGTCCAGCAGCTCCACTATTTTTGTAGCATATTCGTGTTCTTCATCTACTTGTTCTTCCCTTTTCTGCCCTTTTCAACCCCATCTCTGCGCACATGACCTTCCTGTGAACGATTGGAGGGTCGGGGAGAGGATGTCACTGGAAGCCCCGCCATTTTTGCAGAAGATCACAAGGTTATCTTTGGGTATGTGAGAGTATGAGAGAGTGAGTGATGTAGGCGTTGGACAAGGAATTAAGCTTCCAAAATGAAAAAGCTCCGAAATGGAGGAAATGGGATTTGTTGTCTGAAAAGGAACGAGCCAAAAACAAACCGAAAAATTATTGGCTCATTAGCTCATGTCTAATACACTTACACATGCATACATTCTTATTAGGATATTTATTAATATCCTAATATCCTAACCTTTCCATTAGTCTCTGATTCTCATGGGATCTACACCTGCAATGAAGGGTTTCCATGTGTTATTTAGTTGATCTCTATGATCTCAATGTTTCCATGTGGTTCTCATTTGATCTCTACCTGCAATCCAGGGTTTGTACATTTTATTCAGTTGATATGTTTCCATTTGTTGTCATTTGATCAGCAGCAGGTGCAAACTGCAGCGTTGTTGCTGCTCTGATACCGCAGTTCACCTGCCTTGGCCCCTGCCCCTGCCAGTGCTGCCTCATAATAATTGCCGCTTGGGTACAATGGAGCCATGGTAGGGCCGGCACTTCTTCTGGGCCATTTGCCTATGCTTTCCCAACAGACTCAAAGTAGCCAGCCCTCTTAAATCTTGAACACATTTTAAAATTTCCTTTGCCAATTACATTTGGAGGCCTTTATGCTAATGTCAGTAGAGAAAGCCACCATGATGGAGCTAAACATTGATATCACTATTGATGTTATGTCTTCTAAAAGCAACTTACTGCAAGGGATGTTACTGACTATATGGCAGTACACCACAATACTGGCACATCTCCAAAACTATTATGCTGTTTGTTTATGAGGCATTCCTACCTTATGATATGCCAAACATGTTTGTATATTTTGACCTATAATTTTTTTTACTTTTGCATTAAAGGGTTATTAGAATTGTCAATTATTAAATCAATTATTGGTTAACAAATGTTTTGCACATGTTAATTCTAAAGAATATTTTTCACTGTTTTTCAGATAGTTGTAGTACATTGTTCACTTTAGTTATTTTAGTAGCGTTACACATTTATTTGTGTATATTCCACTGTGAAAGTGATTTCTGTGTTTTAAAGAACTTTTTTCAGTAATTTATTTACATAAACTTGAAAATAGTTAATTTAATTCTTAAAATATTATTTAGCATTATTCGGACTATACAGACGCTCTCTCAATTGGTCCAAACCCATTACATGGTGTCATGGGCCACAGTGATGTTACTATGTGTTTTCATGTTTTTATTACTAATGCGTTTGGTTTGTCCCTATTATAAACAAAATCATGAAACCAACCTTGCGATGCTGTACGAGCAGCCGGAGAGAAAGCCGCTGGAGAGGTAAAGAAGCATGTTTAAGCATGGATGTCTATGTATGTAGTGTCTAAATGTGTGTGAGAGTCTATGTTGGACAGGGGGCAAGGGGCAAAAAAAACAGACAAGTTGATTGGGGCAATGATGGCACAGACAAGCTGTTTGAGGGCAATAATGGCAGACAAGCTGTTTGACGGCTATGATGACACTGACCAGCTATTTGGGGGTTAGGATGGCACTCACAAGCTGTTTGGGGCATAAGTGGTGCCCACAAGCTGTTTAGGTATGCTCCCTGGTATGGGGAGTAGTTAAATGAGATTTTAAAGTTTGTCTAATTCCCAGCAAATGTAAAATCCACTGGAATCCATGCAAAATGTGCATTTATTATCAAAATATGACTTAAGTGATCCTTAAAAGAAGACATTTCGGCTACGTGATTATTTTATTTTAATATCTCTCATAATTTAATCTTTTTGTTAACTTTTTTGTTTAAAACCAGCACTTGCATACTTAATATTTCAAAAGCACAGTATATGGTACCCACAGGATGGTTGCCCTTGAAGATCAGTAGATTCCTTCAGGCAGAAACTGATTCAGAACCATTCATGCCATTTTATTGTTTACCTTGTTTTCCATAATCAGTCCCCATAGTTTTTCAAATTCCCAAGGAAGTGTGAATGGAAAAAACATACAGCATAGATTGCATTGCTTGTACAGCTTTCATTTAATCTCTTTACACAAAATATTACGTGCTCAATGTAAGGGATGACAATGGGAGAAATTATGTGGCAGACAACGCATATTTTATGGCAGTAACAAACTAAATAATGTGTTAAAAAACACATCTTAACAAAATGCTTTTTTTTACTTAAATCATAAAAAATCTACAAAAATATAACAATATATATAACTATATATTTATATATATATATAGAATAAAATGTATTTCTAGTAAGTTATTCACAAGAAATGTACATAGGTAATGAGTACCAATATCATCACAATGAAGCCATCTGGGCCAATGAAAGTTTAAAATGTTGTGCGTGGTTAGACAGTTCTGTGACACGGTCCACCATTTCTTGTAATGATCCAGAGCTGGGATAGTTCAAGGCAGCCATTTTTGTAGCCATGACAATGTTCTTAAGCAGTTCGCACAGCTGGCTGCTGGAATTCATTAGCCTGTTACTAATTTCCTGCGTCACAACGTGCCTAGACAGAGTGTCCCCGATAAACACAAGTTTGTGAGCGCTTAAAATGACAAATTTGCTGTGAGCAACAAAAATCCTTGGTGGCTGAGCTGTGCTCATGCAGTTAAAAAAGGCGTCAATTGCATTCAGGAGTGATATGAAGAGCGTCTCACACTGCTCCGAGTAAAAAGAAAGCAGTTGTTTATCTTCAGGTGCCAGAGAGCTACTTTCGGCTGGGATGCTGTGTGGTGATTTCCACTTTGAGATATCATTTTCCACCGGCGCGGTAATCTCTTTCTCCAGCTGCTGAAACTGACTCAGCTGAAACACAGATTAAAAAAAGAAAAGGTTCAGCTCATTTTCATTATCATACCTAAAAGTAATAGTGAGAGAGGCAAAAGGGAACTGTGCTTACCTGATGGTTCTCCAGCTGTTGTTTGCCAAGTTTAATGATATTCTCTTTTTCTAAAAGTTCCTTTTGTTGGCGTTCAAATTCTTCCTTTCCCTGAAAAAAATAGTGGGAATCGTTTTGATTTACTGCTTCAAGGTTTTCTATTTCAATAAAGCTTCAGTAAAAGTTAAATTGATTTTCTGAAGGTTTTTCTATTGGGGTTCATAAGAAAATGAAACAATGAAACCAAAGTTTCAAATGTTGGAAGCTCAAACCAAAATACCAGCCTACCAGCATCTTGTGTCTGTCGAGTTTGCCCAAGTTCCTCAATCGGCTTTTTCTTAATATCAATGGGGCATCAACTCAGGACAACTTGAGCAAACTGGTGAAGTTTGGAAAATACTAAATTCTTTGAGACTATGTATGTTTGTACTGCTTCCATGAAACACAAAAAAGACGCATTTGACTTTACAGTCAATACAGGGACAAAAATTTTGTTGTCCAGAATTCTTATTATTATTAATAAAATGCTCAGATATACATAATAATGTATTTTTTTCTTAATCTTAATGCATTTATATTTATTTATATTTCCCTTTGAACAGAGTGCATCAGTGTTTAAGATTTTAGATGCTAAATGCAAAATTAAAAAAACAAAAAGGAAAAACAAAAGAAAACAATATACAATTCCAGTTGAGTTGAATATAATAGAAACACTAACATCCTCCACAATCATATATATATTACTCTTCTGTCAGGGCTCATTCAACTGACAGGTAGCCAAAAATTTCTCTTTGCAATTAATTTTATTGCCGCAGCCATTAGGAAAATATTAGCTGTCTGGAAATGCTGTTAAATGACATGTTTAAATGTTGTAATTCCTCCTTATAGGGCAACTCTCATTAGATAAAACCACTGCCTGCTTCTGTATTAAAAACAGATGTGCAGCACATTAGTTGGTTACCTGTAAGTGAACATAGTCGTAGTCATCCATCCAACTTCTCGATGATCCATCACAGCTCTTGTGCTGCTCTTTCATCAAATGTGGCAAGGGCTGGACTGGACTTTGCATATTATCTTCCTGTAATACTGGTGTCTTAGACACACTGAATATATATTCTGGAACACTACTTATTGTCTCCGATGACTTCTTTTTATGGAAGTTGTCTGCCACTTGCTTAAACAAAACCTCAGCATTAACACTGATTGACGTTGTTAGCTGTTTAGCATCATCTACAGTTGTCCTAGCTACCATGACAAACCTCTCAAGGCTGTCACATTTGTTGTTTGCCTTATTAAGAGTGAGGATGTTCAATGACCAGTTGCAGTTGCTAAGTTCCTGGCTGGTCTGTGAGAGGATCTGACGGGAATCTCCCAGTCTTTGCAATTCCCTTTTCATTTTATTGTAAAGACCAAGTTCTGGAAGACAGGATGCATTACTTGTGGCTCCTTTCGCAAACTGGAGGTATTCAGCCAGAGATTGCTCTACTCTGTCCACGGCAGCATGGATTTCATTTATGTATCTTTCCATGTATGTGTATGAACGCCATTCTGTATTGACAAAGGCTGTTAGTCTGTTGACAGAACTTTCGACCGTTTGCTGCAGTCTCAACAACATTTCTATGGCTGTGTCTGGATCCAGAAGAAGCCGTTTGTCTTGTGATGGGGATGATGTTACAGAGGACTCCTTGGATGTTGTAGAAGAGGTGGACATGTTGCTTCTGGTGCTTCCAGTGCTGGAGAAAGACAATCTATTTACTCCATCTGTTACTTCGTGCAGTGCTTTACTGTCCTGATGTACCCGAGGTGGAAAATCATACACACCTTCCTGTTCGTCTGACGTAAAACATTCATTGTCTCCACAGAATTGAACTCCTCGGGGAAAGTCATAGTCCTCTGAATGTTGAGTTTGCTGGTTTCGAGGAAAATCATATAGGCTGGATTTTATTGATGCAGGCTCAGTTTGTGATGGACAAACACCATTTAACTTCTTGCACTGCTCTTGACATATAACTTTGGAGGTTGGGGGAAGAGTGTCATAGGTTGGTTCAGCCCTCTGGTTTAACGGAGATGGAGAGTCGTATATCTTATCCACTGTTGGTGATAAGGTATTGCAGACCTAAAAAAATGCAAAGTTTGAATTAAGTTTGAAAAGTCCAAGGGTTTTTATTATACAATAATGATAAAACAAGTCTGCATACATAAAATATACTCTTCAGAGATTGAAGTCATACACGTACCCCATGTGAAGAAGGAACATCATAAATTCCTTGTTCTATAAGGTCCCTGGCTGGACTTGAATGATTTATGCTTTTCATAGCTGGTGGAACATCATAGACCTGAAATAAAACAGTTTATTTTAGGAGTTTATTATGTACACCTTTGTATAAGAGTCTTTGGCTGATATTTAGTACAAGTAGTACTGACATAATCCTGCCTTTGGGCCTTATTCTTTATGGCAAGTACAATAGATGAGAGGGAAACTTTTCCAAAATCAAAAGACCAGTATTTGTTTTGAGGAGCATACATTAATTAATGTATTCATTCTTTATTAGAAAAACCACATAATATTTTTATATTTTGATGAGTTAGAGGTTTTTAAATAATATCCCTGACATCCCCCTAAAGAATAATGTACATTTTAATATACACTGAGTACTGTGCTACAGCTGCCCTCGCACTGCTCTAGAGATGACTGGCATTTTAAAAAATAACAACATGGAAATTTAGAGAAACTAATGCAGCTATCATAGATTAAAGTGCATATTATCCAAATTCCTAGATTGACCATACGGGAGAGTGAGGGAGCAGAAATGACTGAAATGCTTTTAGTGGGTACTTACCCCCTGAGGTCGAGTAGGAGGAACGTCGTAGACGTTTCCCTGCCATCTGGGAGAACAATCCCATCCCATCTTTGAAGGTGTAATTACCTAAAAACATAAAGTAAAGATAATGGTTCTTAAAAGTCATACAGCCATACATCGGTCATTTGTTCATTTCTGTAACAGGATGTTTAGTCTCAAGACAATTAGGTAAAAGGCCGTGAAATTGGTTTACGGTCATTGTGTTAATGGTATTGCAATATTATTGAATGTGACATCTTCTCTCTTGGAAAATGTCCTGTAACCCAAAAGGCAAATGTGATCCACACTATATACTAACAGATAGACAGATGAATAAAATGATAAATACATACAGAGGAGATTGAAAATGTAATGTCTTGTTAGATGCCACTTAGCTATTTCTTTTATTTGTATATTTACAATTTCTCTATGAAAAGTTTTATTATCTGATGAATGCATCCTCTTGTGACTGCAGGATATAGACCAACAATCTCATAGCTGGTGTAATGCCATATTAGCAGGAGATATGTTCAGCCAACCACTTTTTCTTGCTCGTGTTACACCTACTGTGAGTTAGCTCCAGTACTGGTCTGCAGGTTGGGGTGTGTTTGGAGCACTGTGCGCATGTGAAAGAAGTGCCCTCATTGAGTTCAATTGGAGTGATTTTCTGTCACTGATTGGCTTCTTCCAGCAGCCAATCGGTGGCAAGAACCAGACTATTCATAAGGAGGGCAGCTGCAGCTTCTACATCGGGTAAGTGCTTTATTTATCTTGTAGTTTTTTATATTTTCCAAAGATGCGGTGTGATGAGCTGGGCTGCTACCACAACATTTCAGGTTAGAAACTCCAGCACCCAACGGGTAATTAATACACCGGCAAACTACTGGCTCCCGAGTCCACTGACATGTGTGCAAAGGAACAACAATGTATAATTATGGATCTGAATTATAGGCTTCAAGGTAACAGTAAACATGTGCCAAACCACACTCACTATGAAAAAGTAAATGCTATAGGAACTTGTTATTGTTCATACTTGTATCACCATATGCTTTTTAGTGAAATCTAGACAGAATCACTGTATCACGTATCACTGAAACAAATATGCCCAGAAAACTAAATCAAGTTTACAACGCAATATTTTGTACTATATCATACATCAATAAAGTACTGATAGAGGTACGTATAAAGCAGGATTTTTGTTCCACCACTGGTATAAAGGGGCTGCAAAAATTGGACTTGAGGCACAACAGTACATATAAGCCATTATCTATGTCTCCATTTAAGATCCGGTAGTGCAGATGTGTTGTTGGGTACATAAAAACAAATATTTATATGTGAATGTGTAATGATGTCATTTTGATTTTGGTGATGATTTGACGAACATTCTATTAAAAGGTCAGATCAACCACACAACAGGGTATTTTATGCTTCTAAAGAATACATCAAATTAGATAGATTGCCTGTCACCTATAAGCAATATACTTAAACATGCTTCCCCTGGGGAACTGTCTAATGAGATCTTGTTTGCACAAATTGCTTATGTTTCCAACAACATTGATCTCAAGGGAAAAGAAGGATGGCAAAACAAAGCAGGCATAATCCTTGAAAAAAACATGTGTTTAATCTCTTACATCAACATAAAGCATCAAACAGTTTTACCAATATTTTCATATGCAGGGTTAACGTGGGCCAACCTATAGCCCTTCAAGGTGGCACATAAAATGGTATACCAGGCATATGGTGGCATTTCACAGAATGAAAATGGCTAGGGTCAATCAGAAGGTA
Source organism: Spea multiplicata (assembly GCA_009364415.1). Taxonomy (NCBI): domain Eukaryota; kingdom Metazoa; phylum Chordata; class Amphibia; order Anura; family Pelobatidae; genus Spea; species Spea multiplicata. Next base: position 56,896 of record VKOC01001779.1, read on the forward strand.
ACGGGGAGCCTCTTAAAAATTATAAGGAAAGATATGGATGAAGTTCATAAAAGTTACATTCCAACAATGCCATGCCATCGGGGACCCTGAAGGTACATTGAGTTAGATGGTTTTTATCTCAACTTGCAAATAGACGCATTTTTAAGGTTACATACTAGAATCAGCACCTTTGTATTCTACTTTGAAAATCTAATTAAAGAGGCAACCTGAACAAATGTGAAATATAATAATGTGCCATGCTTATGATGCCTAAATCCACACCGTAAAATATGGATTTTCTTTAATGTTTAATCTAGTGCTTGATTTACTTTTGCTGTTCCAAAGGGGACATTTGTGAAATAATCCCCTATGGCACGATTACTATTTAAGATGAATGTCCAAGAGCCCTCACCTACTGAACTGCAAACAGAGACATTCCATCTGACCAAAACTCCTCACTGCCACCAAGGCCAACGACGTGTACATTCCCTTGTTGTTTTGGAATTCACTTCCTTACTTACGTGTTAATGAACTGTAGGCCATTTTGTGTGTTTACATTTCATCTGGATTCCTATGGTCATCTGGCTGAATAAAAGACTGATTCGCTGCCGGCGAAAGTCATCTGTGACCACCATTACCACACATACAAGCAAATAACATGCTATTAAGCAGCACTAAATAGGCCGTAAAAATGTTAACTCCTTATTCTTTGCTAAAGTAGATGACTAGACAATATATTGCTGTTTGGGAATTTTGGAGATTGAAGTTCAACAACAGCGAAGAACCCACAGCTGGTCTTTAAAGACTCGGCGAGATCTAGATAACTAACCAAACAAATAAATGATGGTATCCAACAACATGAATTCTCCAGCACATCTCCTGAGGTTGTCTTGACTTGTTAGCTAAATACACAGTATCTCTTTAATCATTTCAAAAAGGTTTGCATTTTAAAGTTTACTTGTCTATCCAATATTATTGTCTTCTTACAAAGTGCACTGAATAAAAGCTTTGTATGAGTAGCTTCTCTGTGAAGTCACTTTATGAAACCTTGCCCAAGGCATAGAGGGACAAAAAAGGGGCGATCTTTGTGACTGTGGACAATACTGGCTGTGCATGCTGTCCGTGAAACTGCAGCAGGTCATAAGCAACAAGGCAATAAAGACACAGAGATCAAAACAATACAATGAAGAGCCATACTGGCTCAATGTTCTGTGATTCCCTCACTCAAGACACAGGCTTTATTCTATTTCATTTTGCTCACATTCCAGTTGCTGTCCCTTCATCTTTTTAGAGTTTTAATTTTCTCAGGGTGAGGCATGAGGTGGGAGGGGGAACAATTGGGGGACTTGTGTGAGAATATAATAGTGAAGCAAATCATTTATTTCCGGTCTTGGACAGATTCCAAGCTTCTGAAAGGAAAGGTGACAGGACTGAGATCACAGAGAAGAGATCTGACCCCTAGCTCTACCTTCATTGCCATTTCTTATGGACAGAGACAGCTGCCTCTAAAGAAATGTCACTGAGGGGACCACCCTTCTGCCTACTAACTACCAGAATGCCATGTTCCCAAATAGTACCGTTATGTTCTTAAATCATCTCAATGGCTACGTTCTTTTTTGACTGCTAAAGAAATTGAACCTACTCTTAAGGTTTTCTGTTGAATCCTGCTAGTGCTTGCGGAGCATTAATTAATGCGTTTGTGCTTCTACCTGTCTCACATAGTAATCCCAATCTTACTTATGATAAATGCTCATTAAATATATATATATTTTATGAATGTCAATAATAAAAGTGTGATTCTGTCAGATAACTTTCAAAAGACTTCACCTTTAACGGCTGTGGTTGTCCCAGGTACAAATGTATAAAGCACATGGATCTGAACAAACAGCAGGTGTTCTCTTTGTACAAACAACCAACGCTGGAGCCGTAATAGACATCCTTCCAAGTCACGCACTTAGCTTAACCCTTTTAGTGACGGCACATGTTAAATGCGTGCCCAAATGAAAGAACAGAAATATTCCCTGACTGGCTGACCAAACACAAACTGATTCAAATTGATTCAATAGAAGAAAATCATTAAAACTCTGAAATCTTAAAAATCCTTTTTGATTAAAATAAGAACTAGAGGGAAACAAAACACACAGCATTTTATTTAACTCTATAAATAGAGTTCCAATATATTTACATTCCTTTGGTTGCAGAAACTGGTACATTTTCCCTGAAAACCAAATGGTATGAAACACATGCTGTTTACTGCTTACTGGAAAGTCACCGAGTCTCTGTTTTCTCTGAGGTTGTCTGCATTACTTGTGTGGCCAGAAAAATAAAGTGATTTCTGTGAACTAGGCGTATTCTGTCTAACTCACAACTTCTATAAAAAGATCAGGATCTGGACTTCATTTGTTTAGAGACCTAGCAACAGTCTCATGAATAAAACTCGCTTTGGGGTGGTAGGGCTGCATACTAAGTGATTGCTTATGTGAAGCTGATGTCTAACACCCATTTTATAATCCTTTAAGTGTCTGATGGGGATGCACCTAGCGCTCAAAAGGTTAGGTAAACTAAAAATAATTTGCTTAAGCAGAGGAACAGTTGGAAGGATTTCACAAACGAGGATGACTACTGTGAGTCCCACACTAGATACTTGTGTTACAGAAAAGTCTGTAAATAAATATGAAATCTTTGTCTAAATACAGCAGACTTAATTTAGGAAGGGTTTAAGTTTCTTAGTTTCCACATGGTTACTGCTAGCAGAACCTAGAAGCATCACTTAGATGTCAATGGTTAAAAAAAAAGACCAAAGTTAAGTTTAAGAGGAACATAGCAATTGAACTTTGACAATAATCAACTTCATCAACTGTTGGACAGCAGAACCAGGACTCGGGTTCAGTTATAAGTGTAAACAGTGTGGTAAGGGGTCTCGCGATCAGCTGATTCCTGGGTCCTCAACCCTCAAATAAATATTTGATTGTATTTGAACAATTATTCCATGCTGTATTTTACAGTGATACAAAATCACGGTGATTGCTGTAATTTTCCACTTATCGATATATACTATTGTATCTAATTGTGGAGGACAAATACTAGATGCGATTGGCTGATTTTTAAATGTCACAAAGACTCAAGCAATCACAATAATGGCTCTTCATGAACGCTCTAGCCTTTAGAAAAGAAACTGCTTGGTCATTATTGTTTTCAACAAGGAGACCTTTATACTATTTTTTCCCCGGATGATTACAATAAGGACACGGCAGCATTCAGTTAACTACTGCTAATGCCGTTTATTGAAACCACTGTTGTGTAACAAAAGGCTTTGATATTAAACTAGCCACAATCTCAGGCATGTTAATCAGTCTCTAACTTCACTTAAGCATTTGGTGACCAGACAACATCCCGTTAAGTATACAACATGTTAAATCTCCAGCACCATTTTCTTATCTAGAATATACCTAATTCCCAAATTAGAACTACTAAAGGGAAAGCATGTAGAGGATTTACACACTGGGGGGTTTTCGTAAGTACTTTACTACATTCCATGTCAACAGATATATGTCTACCCTCGCTACACTTCTACTAGTGGAAAAAGGTGGCCTCTGTAATTCCTTTTTAAACCTTTTTTTTCTGAATGGATAGAGGGATTCGTATGGAATTAGCTCAACTTAACTGTCCACTTTGACACTATTTATTTTGAGAAGGTACAGTTAGACAGGAGGAACCTTGTTTTGGAGGAGCATCAAAAACAAAAACTAATCAATTGCATGAGTGAACGAACACAGAAAAATTCTAAGACGCATAAAACTGTCCTGTTTTTCAAATGTAATAATGCATTACCCATTGATGTGGGTAGAACTGCTATTGGCTCTCAGTGTAAGATAATTAGTGATTGAATGAGAAGGGTGTTAACTGCCTTAACTATTATCCTAATATTTCTTTTTTCAGCAGTACATAACCACTAACTACGGGGGAAGTAATAATCATATTAATAAGGAAATATGTTCATGCTTCAAAAGGCTTCCCATTCACATGCATTCATTAGAAGCCAGTTATTAAATGCCACCAGCTGGGCCACCCACATGTACATTCATGTAAATGGGCTCACAATACTTTGCTGTGAATATGTCCATTGTATCAATTAAACTCATACCAGCTGTATTTGATATCATTAACAAAGAAGGACACACACACAACCAAAGGAAAAATGTGTTTAGTTAAAAGCACTAAAAAAAAGGCTTTAGATCGTGTAGTCCATCAGTCTGGGTACAATACTCATTATTTGGGTAATATTCTGCACCTGGTTTCGATTGGAAAAAAAGGGGGTTAGTACAGTATGTTATAAAAGGAAAAATCCACTTTTTCCAAAAAGGCATTATTGCTGTATAAAAAAGGTAGGCTGCCGTATAAGTCCCACAAGAATTATTATAAAAGATCTCCTAGCGACAGTATTAAGTCTAGAAAAGATGATGTCTGACCTTGTTGCCAAAATAAGCTGGCGTTGAAAGCCCCTAAACTGAAACAACTTTCAGCCAAATGTTTCCTCTTCTGTCCTCTCTGCAGTTATGTGAATGTTGAAAACATATTTACAAGAACGACTTGCAGACTAGCGCCTAGACATTTACTGAAGTATGCCCAAAATTACGGTATTTGCTTTCTTAGTTTTCCAAAATCTGGCCAACTGCATAAGTCTGCTTTACTGTTGCTTCATTATTCCATATGTACTTGTGAGGTTAAAAACGAAAACATGTTAACAATATGGACGGAGGCGGATAATAACTATACAACCGAACTTACTTACTGCACAGGAAACACTGTATTAATTGTGTTATTTGGTTTACCAAAAGATGCAACTGGACCCCAACTTTATTCGCTCCATAAAATCAAATGAGATTTAAGAGGAGTCTTAAATACTTTGCTAATCTGCTTTAAATATGGAAAGTTCATCCCACAAATTTTTATTCTATGTCAAACATTTTTTGGCAAATTGACATGTAATTCACAAAGCTGTGTAGATTCGAACCGGAGCCAACTTTCCTAGCATTTACACCACTAGTCTACTGGAGCCAAAATTAAATTCATACTACAAATCTTAGTTCATCCAATTGCATCAACAGCAAACTTTGCTTTTCGATTTCATTGTCCACAGATGGTCACCAATAAAAAGTCATAAGAAAAAAAAAAACTTACTTTGTTACAAGGAGAGTCATCAATACACTCTACATAGTGTGGTGAATCCTCTGAGTTGTGACCTCGGGGGCTTTTATAGACAACTGTGTTGTGGTGAGAAGGTGGGACTTGGTAGACTGGGTCCTGATATGAAGGCTGAGGTACTTGGTACACTTGTTGTTGGAAGCAGGGTTGGAGTGGTGCCTCTTTCTTGGAAATGTCATGTTTGGAAATATCTGACACTGGTCCTATAAGAAGCTTCAGTCTGTTTCCTGGTGCAATGCCTTGACGGCCATGTAATGAGCATAACCACCATCCTTCTAGACCTCCAGTGTTTTGTTCAATGACTGTCAGGATGTCCCCTTTTCTGAATGATAACTCTTCTGCGCATTCCGGAACATTATCATACAAGGCCCTTGCCATGAGATTCTAAAGGAAACAACAAATATACTTTTAATATATACACACTAGAATAAACAAAATACAGTTCAAGGGGTTGATTAAGAATCATCATGCTGGCTATGATGTAGTAAATTTTTGGTAAACCAGTGGGAACATGAATCATAATGTCATTCCCCTCACATACCAGAGGTAGGTAACCCACACGTTTCAGGAGCAGAGCTTAACTAGGGTTTGGCTTGGCACGGAAAGCCAAGGATAAGTATCCAAGAGAAATAATGCCACTGAGAAACAATTTTAAGCTCCTTTCACACATTTTTTTAGCCCCAGGTTATCCCAGCCTTTTGATTCAAGCTTTGTCTGACTAAGCTCTGTCTCATCATTCACATTAAATGACGAACCAAGTTAAGCCAAGTCAAAATATAAGTACTGAGGACAGCACTAGGATATTTCTAGGAAACGTATAGTGAAGTGAAGGTTTGTTACTTTAAATTACAAAACAATGGACAATCAAAAGGTTATTCGACGTAGTGGTTCTTGAGCTTGGAAATTAATATTGTCAGAATAACATTGAAGTTTTTCATTCTTGAGCCTAGTAAATATGCTTTTTATCCTTGCCACCAATTCCAAGATTTTGTTTTCCTGGTGTGATTACTGTGATTATAAACAGAAATAAGTATTTAACCTACTTTTTGTGGAAATTAATAGCTACAGAGCTAGGATCGGATCAGTAAGAACAGCTTTGGTTTATTCAGAATTTAAAAGGAAAAAAGAATGGGAGCAAACAATGGGAACAATGAAAAAAAAAAAACTTTAGTACTAAAAATTTCCCACGTGAAATTTTTCTGGTTGTGTGTTATCTGTGATCTTGCGGCCACCTGCCACACAATAAGCTAACGTACCCTAAATCTACATAGAATGCAATCTTGCTATAAATATTCCCACAGCTTCATTGTTACCATTCATGAATGGTCTGGCAAGCTAATTAACCCAGCAGCCCATGGTATGTTTGCGTGTTTGAATTAGCATCTTATAACTGAATAATGTCAGTGGGATTTAATACAATGGTAAAAAAAATAATACTTGTAAATATATTTGTGGTAATTATATGTCTCATTTCTTTTTTTTACCCACAAATGCATCATTTTCAGACGTAATGTCATTCCGATGTAACCATATGTAATTAAAATGTACAGTTTGGGCAGCCAGCGCACATCCTGGCTTTGTGAACAAGATAACCTGTACATTAAATGTCCCCAGTTACTTTATAAGGTTTTAAAGTCACCGAGTGCAGATTTTAACCATTTAGTGCCACGTGTATTCCTTACTTCTATGGTTAAGGAATAAAACCATTCTCCAAACTAATATACAAAGGAACACAAACAATCCTCAGCAATGTCATTATAGTCCTTAAAGATGAACTGTTTTACAAAAAACAACTAATATATCAATAATAAAGGGAGGAGAAAAAAAACAGTATGATAATCAAGAACTTGATATCTTAGTTGATTATCAGACGGTGAGAACTTTGCAGCCCATAAACAAAGGGTGTGACGTAGGCTGCAGTTTTATGTTTATGAAGCTTCAGCAAACACCTGCAGAAGGTTACAGTATTGAATTACAAACGTGTTTGTTTCGCAAGGTCCCTGGGGGGGACATCAGAGCACTTGGACGTTATTCACATGGCTTGAAAAAAATTGTAAGAAGCAAACGTATCACAAAACACAAATAGAACTACTGTAAAAAGGGCTGAGGAGTTGCTTACAAATGGCAAAAAAACAACAAAATTCATCTTTAGGGGGAAATACTTGGAAGAATGAAAGGCTTTGCATAATCGCTTTTGTATATCCATGTCTTATGCAGATTTATTTAATTAATGTCATATATTGTGCACTACAAAAATTATACTTAATATTTCCCCTTTCGGGAATCACATTTGTCAGATCCAGCGCAGACATAAGCACCCCTCGCCTACATCCATGCAGATATTTTACCTTTTAAGGAGAAATTTAGATTTTGTTGGGCTAAGATGACTAAAGAACAGATTCCATATGGTTTGCATTAATTATGTTCAAAGGATAATTGTACGCCCAGTGTTATGTACCTGTCTCTGGATCTGGTTTAAAGCATAGCAACAAATTGGGATTCTCACAAAGATTGCCTATATGCAATCTAAATGATTTTAAAATACACCAATAAAGATCATTTACTCCCTGCTGGCAATTTATAACATGTCGGCAGTAGCTGTGCGACGTGTAGCGTGCACGTCTCATGCAGGTGAATTGAATTATGGGCCGTCTGATAAACTTCCTTTAATGTCATACAGCACGCCATCAGCCTTTATTGCTTTGCTACCAAGGAAACAATATCTCCTTTTTTTCTCCAGCATGGGAGGGTGGGAGCAATTTCCGTTTGTGTAATGGCTAATAGACAATGATACGATAACCATTGTTGGCCACAGTCCAACTTACAAGCAGGAGGAAATAGCTATCATGATACGTTTTCACCATCATTTGTTCTACTGGCGAAAGTACGCATGAAATGACGCTAAGAGGCCTATGTTTCCACAGATTTGCAAAATACAGAGAAATAAGTGCAACATGTGGCTCATATCTTGCATTTCTACATTTGATGAAAGGTAGACCAAGTGCTTTTTACTATGAAATGTTCTGTCAAGCAGATTTAAGTTACTAAAAAAGTGCTACCCTACAGTATATGAGATTTATAGAGCCAGAGAAGGGAATCAGTCATTCATACAGTTTACAATGTAAACTCCCACAGTTTTTCTTATATCATATCATATGCCACCCTTGACCTTTGCAACAAATGTTACACAGACATCATATTACATTTAATTAGCTGCACTTGTGATTGCATCATAAGAACGTGTGACAGTGATGTTTGCACAAGTAAAGTTGTACTCTGCACTCACTTTTCTACTAGGTAAACGTGCATTGTAGAACGTCGCCTCGCTGACTGTAAATGGAAAGGTCTGCCTTGTGAGCTAAACTGACGACATATTTACTTGGTCTCTTGAAATATTGCCAACAAGGTTTGACAAATTAAACAAAAAATGTCTAATGTTTAGTTTGTCCCATCAAAAAACTTGATCCATGACAATGAAAGAGAATTACACAGAACGACGGTGAAATGAAATGATCTCACCATGACTGGAACAAGCCACACCAAAGTAAAAGCAAAAACAAAAAGCACATGTAATAACGTAGGTTTATTTCTCCAGGCAATAGGGAGGAAACAAGGTGTGTTATTATGTACTTAGCAAAAGAAATGGAGGTGTTTGATGCCAAAGGCTACTGCAAATGCAAAACAGCATCATGATGTTAATTAATGAGAAACGTAGTGATTTATAAGATGAAAAAGCCATTCATATGCTGCGTGTTTTCTAATCTTCACCTGTTTAACTTCGAGGAGGAAGCTCCTGTTATTAAGAAATGGATTTTGCACATAATTTGTGTTATATAGAAAAAGTGCCTCTAGTACCCACTTTAAAATCCTGATAGCAAACTGATTAACGATCCAATAAGCAGGATCATTTCATTAGTTGCATTATCTAACGGTGCACCAATATCAGTTTTAATGCAAAATCCCGTCGTCGCCAACACCCTCTTGTCTCCTCCGTGTAAAATTAACATTGTGTATACAAGGGTTTATAGCACTATGGAATCTGCTGGCACTTCAGCCTTGGTGTTGTAAAATAGTATCTAATATTTAAACAGTAGTAATAATGTATTATTTATTTATTATCATGACAATCTTGGATTGGCCAGTATTGAGTCATATTAACAAGGCCCTGGAATAATATAATACACACGCACTGTCATGGGTAATATGAAAGGACAAAGTTGTCCAAAATATATGTGTTTTGGTCCCCTGTGACCATATTTGGAATCCATGTAAAATAATGGAGGCTAGATGTTGCTCTCATTCTCTTATGTATATGTACTGGTGTGTAAAATAGGTCCTCTTCAATGATAAACAAAGCAATATGGCTAGATAAGCATTTTTCACATATGAGAATGTCCAGTAACATGGAATTTACAGATGCCATTACAACATAACGATGCTTATTTCAAACAAACTGAATTCCCAAGGCTCCACTGCATTCTCCAGTACACTCTGTCTGCACATAATTCATGAGTCTGCTTCCAGCGAAATTCCAGAATAGCCATAAATGGAACACATTTCCTAAAAACCTCCAATTTGACTGCATTCCTATGAAAAACACATTATTTTCACCTTTCTGGGATATCAACTATTATATTTGAATTTCTGAATAGTAATATCTCCAGTTGTGACAGAAAGTGATACATATTACCCACAAACATTAAACTTGCTATGATGCTACAAAAGAATTTATCTACTTATTGTACAGCAAAAAATTGCGTATCTCTTGGGAGGAAATAGAAAACTAATTTTATGTTTAGGGTAACACAAATGACAGTGTGGCTCCAGAATTCCTTATTTTCCTGATTTCCTGTCATTTTGATGGCACACCTAAATGTTTTGGGAAGGGGGAGGAATCTATCTTCAAGTAACATTTTTTTTTAATCACATGCATAGAATATTTTCAAAAACATTACTTCTATATAAGTATTCATTTTTTCTCGTTATCAAGACAACAATTTACAAATTATTCAAATAAAAACACATATACATACCAACAGCCTTGTATTTCGCAAGACTGATGTAACTTAGTAGGAGGCTTATTAGATTAGACAGGCAGACAGGGATGGGTGTCAAGCTCTTGGGTGTGGACTGCTGCCTTTAATCCTCTTTACTAAGATAACAATAACAGACTACAGAGCTCCAAGCCCTAAATGTCACTAAAATTCCCAGCCTGAGATACCTATTACTACTACACCAACGTCAAAATCAAAAACAGATGTTGAGGCACCCCTGTTCCTCTTGTAATGCTAGTATTACCCAGAGCCCTTAAATTGTATTTTAAAGTGTCAAAACAATGGAAACATTAACATTGTGACTACTATGAGGATTGAATAAAATTCCTCAAATTGCTTAATCAAATTAAAGTAGTGTTCTCAAAACCTGCCCTGTTTTAGGCCTTTAGGAATTACATTTCAGAACAGCGGTATATAACCTATTTATCCGTCTAGAAAGACCAATCCCCGCAGGCAGAACCTGAGTAGCAGATCTGTCATAATCGTCATTGAAATATGTAAGCGACCTAGATAAGTTTTCCTAACTCTTAGTTCATGGGTTTCACCAGCATTTTGCTGGTGGTAGGACCCTCAGAAATGGTCTGTATGCTCCAAATATTTGGTTACTAGAACCCTCCCTTTGACCAGATGGTGACCAGATGGCTCTTTTAACCTGGGACATATATCAGAGGGCCATATTAAAACTGTACTTGTTGCAGGCTAAACATGCTGATGACACTTATAAGGAACATCACAGACTGGGTATAAGTAATTTCAATGTAGCTCTGTAGAATGCATCTTTCCCCACTCTTTAGCGTGAACTCAAGTAAACCCCAAAATCACAAGCCATAAAAAATTTACCAAGCTGTTTTTCTTTGTTACCCTCACACCATTTAACAACTATTGAAAATTGGAATAACAAGGGTGTTATTCTGCTTGCGGAACAAATAGAGGTAATCAGTTATTGAGACCTTAGATAACTCCTTAAGATACTTGTTTCTCAAGGATACAATATAAAAAAGCATACATTCCCTTCTAGGTGCAAAAATGCTTATTTCACTGCCCCTGACAATATAATTTTTCCTACATGCTAGAAGCTACACAAGGGCTCCTTAACACAGTCCTCAAGTCTGCCAAAAATGGGGCATTGCAGGATTATCTCAGCTTGCATGTAAACGTGATAGTCTGCGCTCAGGCGGCAAGATCCTAAAATCCTGACCTGTGCCATGAGGTCAAACTAGTCTAGGAACGTGGATGCAGAAACTGGTCTTCAAAGTAAATAATGAAAGTGTATTCAATAATACACATATTATACTTAATATTCTATACTCTGGATACATATAAGGTTTTTAAAACCTCATTGACCCAATCTTTGAAGGTCAGCCTATTGCATACCAATTTCTTCATACTTTCCCCAAACACTGTTGACAAAAAGTACAAAGTTTCCAGACATTTAACCTCTGCAGGAATGCAGGCAGTAAGAAAACAGATCGTACAGAGTACAAGCAGTCCTTCTCTTGTCCTGTATATAGTAAAACCCCTGAAGTTCTTGTGTTGCCGAGGTAACGGGCCTCTACGCTTCGGCATTCCATACCGGGCAGTATAGCAGAAGTTCCCATGTTGTGAAGTGTACAGAGGCTTTTAATTATGCCCTTTAGTTGCTGCCATTGAAATAGTATCTCATGTTTAAGTGGCTTCATTTTTACGGGAACACAACAAAGTATCTTAAAGGCTAATTTAGAAAGAGCAGCCTAGGAGCACATCTCTGTAATTACTACATGACGCCAAAAATCCAGGCTCATCTTGGACACATTAAAAGTTTATGTTAGACTGTCCTGTGAAGCCAACAATTTCAAATGCACTCATCCTTGACAGACATTCTGTCCAGAATCACTAGTAGACAATTAAACTAATTGCTATCTTGTTCATCTGGGAAGACCCCCATCGTAAACCCCTAGATGAAACATCATTAACTCCAACAAAATTGCATGGTAGACTAATACAGGCCCCAGCCTTTTCCTTTAGTAAATTAGATTTGCACAGAGCGAGAAATTGCTTCTTAAAGCCTTGGTTGAAGCCGCCTTTATGATCTGCAGACGTTGGAAGATTTTCTGTTTCTCAATGGCTCTCTGCCATGTAAAACAGTGTTAGACATCGGGTAACCTGATGGCATCCCAGCCAGTAGGAAAGTAACTGCCTACAGAGCTCCATTGATCAAAACAAGACTGGGTAGCTGTACATTTGCCCAAATGTTATACCTGACACAGTCAAACTTATTATTCTGTCCAAAAACTGATACTGTCATGAAACTGTTGTTATGCATAACCTTGAGTGATTTCCTGAAATATATAAAGCAGTTATTTGGTCTCATATTGTACCCGGCAGGGGTATTTACAATAGCGTGACTCTAATATTTAATATACATTTTTTGTGACACATGAAGACTGCCTGATAAATCTGAAGATTGACTGAGATTGACTCAGAAGTGCCATTTTGGAAAACCCCAAAGTCAAAAACATTGCTTAAAACAATTTTACTGTAGCAAGCTCCTCTAGTTTCCATATTACTTTCAGGAACCTAAACCTCCATATTTGTATTTTTCTGAACATGAACTGTGTGTGAATGAGGAGCAACATTTAATGGAGAAGGCTAAAATAGCAATGAATAGCTGGATATTGGCCAGCTTGAATTAACACTTATTAATAAAAAATACACTTCATAATAAATGTAAATAAAATATAAGACAGAACATAAAAATGAGTTGGAGTGAGGGTGTAGCTTTAAATAAGATTCACTTATCTTTCACCTGACAGACATTGTTAATAGTTGTAATATAGGGTTCAAGGGTGATAATCTGGTAACATGGCTAGAGTACAACGTTCATAGATGTCCTTTGTCTAGGACAGAGGGTTGTGGCAGGAATCTCGCCTCACACAGGCTATACCTTACATCATGTCATACAGACTATGCTGTAAAGCGACATTAGAGTAAAAACATGTCCATATCTTATATAAAAATATAAAATAAGAGGAAGTGGTCCCATAAAAGCAAATGAAGAAGGTCCTTAGGTTCTCCACTTGTCTATGGGCCCTCCTCGTTAGATATGGTAGTGGTAAAACCCATAAGAATGCTCCATATAGTGACTTTTTTAAACCAAACTTTAAACTTAATTATTTTATTACTGACTTTATATATAATTCCTTAGTGTGTTTCTTGCCCTTGCCGAATTTATAACAGACAGCTTGCACAATTACTCAAAACATATTTGCAATTTAAAGTTTTTAAGTATTCATATTATATTTGGAACTCACTATTATTTTGTTTAATTGGCGACAGTATATGTTGTGTGCTTCAGTGGGAAAGTCAAGATTTTTAGGTGTTTCAAAAGGTGCTTGTGATTTCTTTTCTAGATAGGCTGTACTCCCGTGCTGTGTAATATGCCCTGAGGATAATGTTTGACTAAGTTGAATGGGATTTTTTTTGGGATGAAGCTCCCTTAACGTAAGGTCTTTTGACTATGCCCTTAGAATATAAAGCAGCATATCGGTGTATACTTTAAGAAAGCATTTGACCTGTCATCGCAACGGTGGTAGCCCTACGGGTCATACAGATGATACATTATCAATCAGAACAAGCACATAAATGTATGTGCATACATGCTAAAACAAACATAATTCCTTACTGCTTGCAGGTACATGTGAATTCTGACCTCAGAATGATCACATTTACCTAGGCAGTAGCAAGATATGTATCATCCCCCAAGCAAGATGTCAAAACTATAATGAGTGATAACGCATAATATATTTCTCCAGGGGCACCGGAGTCTGCTGTTTGATCTAAATGTAGCATAAAATATTATTTAAACCATAATACAAAGTTCTATAATTCATTTTATATTTTGACAGAACTGAAAATCAATAAGCATATTTGTAATAACTTTAAGGTGCTGTAGTCTACCTTAACAGACCAAACATTAATAAGAGCTGCTGAATGAAACTGCAACTTTGTAAAAAGGTTACTAAGATCCCCCAAACTAAATATTGTGACTCCATGTGACAAATATACAACTAATAAATAAATAAAAACTGCAAAACTAAATCACATATGAAAACAAACTGGGATCTTTGCCCTCTGGGAGTTGACAGTTTGGTTATGGTTAATGGAATATAAAGTTAACCTCTGTCTCACCAACATTCTTTCTAACGTGAGTGATTGGCATGACGTCACTCAAGAACAGGCAGCACTTCTTTGTACTGAGGGGTTAAACCTTTGGCCGAATCTCACTCCCAAATAGGAGCTGGGAGCCTTCCAGGCTCGCATTATTAATGAAAGCTTTTCAATGACACATCTCTGTCTGCAGGGATTAGTGTGTGCAGCTCGCGTACACAGTAGCAGATCTCCCCCTAACCAACTTCACCAGCACATTAGCGGGTACACGAAATGCTAATAATCTTTTAACCCTTTGCTGACCCGTGTGTGTGTGCGTTGATCAGAACTCCCCAATCGCGTTACTATTATATTTTTAATCAATAAAATATTCAATATTTTGTTTCCAGAGCGCTGGCAGAATCCGTCGCGCTGTTAACATGACAATCCATACCTTTCTTTATATAATTCACAGGATAGAGGCGGTTGGGGAGGACATACACACATACACACACATCTACACTGAAAGCATGCAGTGAGGGATTTGGAAGCTATGCAGTCTTTAAAGAGTTAAACCATATAACAGTTGAAGAAGAAGAAAAAAAGTTAAGCGTTGGCTCACCTTGTACTTCATCTTTGTGAGTTCTCCTTGGGCTGGCTTTCTTTTGCAGTTAAAGAGCCTGCATTGGGACGCACAGGCTATTTTTGGGTTGCTGGGTCCAGGCTGGGGGGGTTGTGAGTGGCAGAGATTACAGGCAGCTCATACACACACACATACACATATACACACCGCTGGGAGCCCGCACGGCTATCTGAGGAGTGTGTTTTGGTAGCACAGTGCAGAATGGAAGCATCATTTGCATACTTCGCTCCCATTGGTCGGGGTGGGCGCGCCTAAGAAGAGTAGGTCACCTCTATCGTTTCGGCTTGTGTGCTGCGAGCTGTGCGCACTCCTAGCACGCAGGCGTATTTCTATATCAGGACATAGCATCATCTCACTAAAATGCAGTTAAAAGGGGGGGAAAAGAGCTCACATAGCAAAGCTCTGACAAAAGAGCTTCCTGTGACCTGTCAGACTATTATACACAGCAGTGATTCCCAAAGACTGCCCCTTCTGAAACTTTAACATAAAGTTGATATATAGGGACAGGCGAAGTGTTCGTACAAGCACGCCGGTGTCCTAGGCATAGTTTGTGAAGGTCTATAGAACATCATTAAATTGTGCGCCACAGACCCCAGTAAATGCCCATCATGCGCAATGTTGGTTCCTACCCCTGAGGCAAAGGGATGTATGTGTTGGCCTCTTTTAACTGGCCATGTTGATAGCTGTTTGTTCTTTGTTGGCTTTTTTTGCTTATCTTCTCTTTTAAAACTTTAAGTGTTGCAGCTGCTAGGCTTAAACAAGCACCAAATGTATCACACAAAGTGGAGTATGTGCCTTTGTACAGCATAAGGGCCAAGTGCCTCACAAACCAGATTACCAGGGACATTGAGGCAGTTCATTTCACATTACCCTCATAGAAGTGTACAAGAATTACACAGCACCCGAAGAAAGGTTTACATTAAGATATACGTGTACAAGAATGTATACTCAAAAAAGTAAATATCCTTATTTTGGGAATAGCTCTTTTTTGGCACTAGAATCACACAATAATTTATGCTTGTCCCTATGTGTCTCTTTAATAGGAGCCCACAATATTTGGTGGTTATGAATTTCTAGTACCCACAGTAATCACGCCATCCACTGGAAGTAATCAAGAATAAAAGCAACAAGTCTTTCCTTTACT
Organism: Spea multiplicata; assembly: GCA_009364415.1. NCBI lineage: Eukaryota > Metazoa > Chordata > Amphibia > Anura > Pelobatidae > Spea > Spea multiplicata. Next base: position 73,046 of record VKOC01001779.1, read on the forward strand.
TCACACTTTTCCATTACCCATTGCTATAGTGTTGTCCTATCGGCCATTTTTCCAGGACAAATCTAATTTTTCCATGTTGCTAACCATCACCTTAAACGTTGTCTCTGCATACACTTGGTGAGGTAATGGATTTCCTTCCTTGAGTTTTTACTCCCCACATACCACATGGTAGTACTATAGATGAAGGTCAGCAACGTGTTCCAGAAAAAAACCTCATATGACAAACCAACGGCCATAGCTGAGAAGTCATGGTGTGAACATGAGGTACTCCCCCAGCTTCACCACCTGTATCAAAATTGGCTCTTTTCTACCTGCAAATGTTAGGACGCATGACATTATGCAAACCACAGTACACCTAATCAAGGATGGCATTGGGCTAAATGATAACTGGACTGGGGATGATGACCACTCTAGATGAGTTTCATTATTTATTTTATTTTTTTTACTGAGGTGGCATCTTCTGAAACAAAGTTACTGATGGATGACTTTTAGCCTAATTGAAGTTGTTGATGAAGTTCTACAAATTGTGTCTCACTGGTTTATTTTTCTCAGTTAATTCTATTGTATGGGTCAATATTTATCATGTGATACATATACATATGAATGGGATGTTTACCATTGACATATATATATAGGGGAATCCATTTGCACTATGGTTGTCCCCAGCTTTGTCTTGATAATAACCCTTGTTGCATTTAAATCGCAGAAGAGATTTCATTACCCATTGACTGCTCCACCTTCTCCACTCCACCTAATCTGGAAACATCTGCACCCAATGGTAACCAATGAAAAAATGTTACTCCAGAAAACATGAGTAAATTGCCCACATGAATGTTCCCCTGGAATTCGAAACCAAGATATAGCAAATAGTTTGATTCCCTTCTAAACTGTCTGCAGGTAGTGGCAATTTGAACAAACTGAGCTATGACTACAGCATGAGAAACGTACATTTTTGAAAAAATATATTTCTTTTAGGAACTTTAATAATTATTGCAACACTGGATCGCACATCTACATTTTATTGTTCTGCATTTTGAAAATAGACTGAACTGGCATAGTAAGTCACAAAAATCATTCAGACCCTGGGTAATGGTACACAATATAACGAGTGACCATATGGCATGTATATAGAATGATAGGAGACCAAGTCTCCATAACCGTGAAGAAGAATAAGACTGACATCTGTGTGTTGTCAATACAAATTCCCTTCCATTTTTTTTTGTCACAGAAGGGAGAGTGTAGGGGAGGGATTGATGGGGAATGCATGAGTTATGGTCATCCTTCATTGCAAAATTGCATTGTGAAATCTTTATGTCTGTTATTATTTATTGAATTATACCATCATGTTCCGCAGGGCTGTTATTATGTGTATATTGTTGTAAGGTGAAGGTTATATTCAGGGCTGGACTGGGGATAATGACCTTAGTGTATCTGATGGCTGGATACGGCAGGTGGCACTTTATGTTTTTGTGCTCGTCGAGGGTACGGGCTAGCATATCCAGCAAGTGGCCGCACACTACAGCACCCGCCTTGCTCCTAGAGCTGTAGATCGGGTGTATGGAGTGATGTAGGGCAATGGCCCACTAGGCATTTACCTGGTGTGCCAGTTCTGGCCTGGTTATATTGTACTTTCTAGATGAATTAGTGTTCCTTTGTTGCTGACATATTTGTAAAAATGAGCTTTGATATATATCACTCTTGCCTATAAGCTGAAGTCACCAAAATATGTGGCTAATTTTCAAGTTCCAAGCACTACTGAGTGACCCTTGGTAACTTGAGCATAGGCATTCAGCATCAACAACGATTAACTACATTTGCACGTGAACTGTTAGACATCAGTGTTTAAGAAATGTAGGCCCTTAGGCTGTTAGGAGCCAGCTAGAGATTACCAATTAACAAGTGAATAGCACATCCCCAACCCTAAATATTCACAGGAGAGTGACAAACTCAATGCGTTTGTTTTCCTAATTTCCCAAACCCACTACAATAAAGAGGTGTGGATGGAGCCATGGTGCATCTAAATAAAGGAAGCTTTAATCTTGAAGCTAGTCCATAGTAGCATTCTTAAAGTCCGCTATAATTAATTTTATACTTTATTCTTCTGGATAACCAGCACTGATTGCTATCCTGCTCGAAGCTTTGTAAATGTACCTGCAGGGGGAGGAGACAATAATTGTATGGCTATATAAAATGTTCAAGGAAAGTTCCTTTACTTGTTTAACAATTATAACGTGAAAAAAAAGTTTCTTTGTACAAAATGTACAACACTTTATACAATGTATACCTATTGAATAAAATAAAGATTGGGTCTCTTGACAGATTCAGTCAAGTTTCACAAAAAAAGAAAAACAGTCCTTTTTATAGAAGACCCACTGTGGACTTGCACGTAAATATTATTATTATTATTTATTGTTTTATATAGCGCCATCAAATTCCATAGCGCTGTACAATGGGTAGACAGGACATAACAAGTAGCATGTAACATAACAAATTGACTTACAGAGACAACAGGTGAGGAGGGCCCTGCTCAAATAAGCTTAAATAACCATGGACATCTTCTAGTAGTAGTCCATATTCTTTCAATCACACAGATGAATTTAGCACTTGACTGTAATACAATATTGATTATTTGATATATTAGTACAGTAGCCTACGTGCATACACTGGGGTATGAATACCTTAGGAAGGGAAGTCCCTGCCTGTAGGCCAGCTAATTCCTAGATAAATACACCATAATTGCTTACCTGTCTCCACTATAATAGGACTCTCCTCACTATCAATTGGTGTTACGAAATATTTGAGCTTTATATTAACTTAACCATGAGTTTGTGCTCATGGTTAAGAATAAATAACATACATTTTAATGAGTTTTTTTGCCTATTACACTTTTTCTATAGCTATCTAAAAAAAGAAAAGAATCAAAAAGATCAAGAGAAAAAAACATCCCTCTCTGCCAATTTATAAATGTGGAAACAAACCATGAAACAATTACCTATAAGACAGAGTAAGTTTGGCAGCCCTAGAGTTCTGTCAGATAGTGAGCTAAAGTGTGAGGTATGGCTCATGAACACTTCATGTCTGGTCTGCTTGGACTCTGAATGAGTCTATTTGGCAGGTTTTGCCTCATTTTAGAGCAAAAAGCAACGTGCGGAGGAATCCAAGCTATGCGTGGGCCAAGAAGAAGGAATGCAGGAATGCTGAAAGCAATCATACTGAGGAGAACGGTTCCAATTCATTACAGGAGTTTTATTAAACCATGTATCTCTGATAGAGGACTTTTATCTCCTGTACTTTTTCTCCATTTAGTTATTTTTTTCTCTTCTAGTGCGTATGTCCTTTAACCCTGTAATTAATAATTTGCATACTTTCCTAGCAGTTACACAAACCTCCTACATGGTTAGCCAGACTCTTTTTTTTTACATGGAAAGTGAAGCTAACAACGATTTACTTTAGTGTGGAATATTTTTAGAATTATTTATAGAAGGTAATTATTATAGTAATACTTCCCTTATGTTTCCATCCTGATGTGTGATGCTCAATGAGTGAATTCATACAGATAAACTGCTTTTTCCAGTGATGGATATACAGGCCCTACAATTGAGCCGAGTGGGGCAATTGTCCCAGACGGCACTTTTGAAGAGGCAGCATTTTGCTTTTTTTTTTAAGCGGGGGAGAGAGTGGGACGCCGAGTAGTTTTTGCTTACCCGCTCGGCCCCCCCAGCTCCCCTCTGCAAGCCCTCTAGCTCGGTCTCGGTGCTGGCTTGTAATGCTGAGCGCCGGAAGTGACGTCAATTTCCAGCGCTCAGCATTACAAGCCAGCACCGTGGCAGAGCAGGGAGACTCGCCGCAGGACTGTTTAAAATAAAGGTAAGTACAAAGGGGGGGACAGGGTAGATAATGGCGTCATCAAAGTTTAAAATGCTGCCCCCCCCTGGCGTTGACAGGGGGGGGCAGCATTTTAAACTTCGCCCAAGGCGGCATTATGTATTGGGCCGGCCCTGTGGATATAGCATTTATATACAGTAGATCACTGAAAACAGTTAAAATCTCTTTCATTTTCTTGTGAATTCCATTATGTAAATGTTTATAGCTGACTGATTCTTAAATGGACCTGTGCAGGTTCAGTGTTATGGTCTTCACAGTATCTTTCGCACATGTGATCTCTGTCAGCAGAAAGATAGTTTGTAAACTAGGCTGTGTATTACCATGATCCTAGTTATTAGTACCATATTCCACACCTCTGCATCGCTGTCCCTACAATTTATTAAGTATCATACATATCATATAATGTGAGTCCCTGCTTGCTGTAATAATGCTCCTCATATGTGTTTCCCATCTGGACTTGCGATGTTGAGGCATTCAGCAACACCGAGATCGGTATCAGAGGCCGTGTCTGTCCGCCATACACTGTATGGCAGTGGACGCCCGTTTTAGAAGAGCTTTTGAGCTTCAATGGTGTAGCTGAAATGCCTCGATAGCGAGACACCGAAGACCCATCCCAGGACACACTGTGACCACTGCAAGAGATTTTGCCACTGGCGAGATTTAAAAAAATAAACACGTTTTCAAGGTGGTCTCTTCAGACCCTCCTGAGAACTCTGGCTCCCCTTGCAGGTTTAATACAGTTACTGCATTTAACCATGCAAGTCAGTGGAGCCCAGCTTTCTAATCACAATGTGAAGAACAAAAAAAAGAGTTAAGTAAAAATGAAAAAAATGTAAAAAAGAAAAAGTATATATATATATATATATATATATATATATATATTGTGATAAACCCTGTAGCATGAGGGCCATACAATGTCAAAGTTAGGGGTCTTAAGCACAGTCCTGTAGGGCTATCAGGTTCAGGAACACCAACTTGCGACAAAATAGTGCTTTATTTTTTAACTGCTCAAATGAAACACCCCAAAACAAAATCATAAAAAGAAACAACCTAGCTCCCAATTAGATCCCTCTCTAACTATACTATGACTGACCAGCCTAATCACCCACTATCTAGACCTCCCAGCCAGACCCAGCTAAACCAGGCCCAGACAGCACACAAAGTTCCAGGCCGGTATCGTCTCACTTGGCTCAGGGATGGTCTTCAGGGCCTCATCTTACCCTGGGAGCAAAGGGAAACCGCCTCTTCCCCAACAGTCTATCTGATTATCAGGCTCCAGAGGTTTTTAATGCCCAGCACCCATGCCTGATGCAGGCCCCATAGGAATACCGGACTGGATCCTGCAGACTTCTAGCCTCTTGGAAAATCAGGCATGGATTTTCCACAGAACGTGGGAACAGATCACTGGCCCACCCTGCTCTCCAATTGCTCCACCTCAGGGATCCATATGTATGAGCTGCATAGCACCTGTACCCAAATAACAAACTAATCATCTCCCTGGGGTTTACAGCGTCACTATATACTTAAATATTGCCATGTTAAATGCCCATGGGGTGCGTAGTTTAAAAAAATGTATGATTTGATGGGGTAAATTGAATTGGCCGGGTTCAACAATGTCTCAAGTAACACAGAGGGCGGGATGACCACATATCAAATTTCCAATGTCCCAAATACAGCCTTTTATCCCCCAAATGGGGGGTATCACTGTACTCAGGAGTGGAGTTAAAATACCAGCATTTGAAATACCCCGGGGTGTCTAATTTTTAAAAATATATGATTTGATGGGGTAAATTGAACTAACCAAAGATATCCCAAATAGCATATGTGGGCCGAATTTTCCAGCAATTGAAAAATGTGGCCTTTTAGTCCCCAAACAACCCGACAAACCCATGAATGGGTGGTATCACTGTACTAGGGTTGCTGAACACATATTGGGATGTTGTGTGACATTGACATAACCAGGAGCTGTAAATTCACATCTGAAGTAAAATGTGTGTAAAAAAGACTGGTGGTAGAATTAGTGCATGGAAATAGTTAAAATACTAGCATTTTAAATACCCTGGGGTGTCTAGTTTTCAAACATATGTGGTTTGATGGGGTAAATTGCATTGGACGGCTTGAAAGATATTCCAAATAGCACATGGTTGCAGATTTATCAGATTTGGGAAAAATGGTTTTGAAATAGCAAAACGCTACTTGTACTTATTGACCCATAACGTGCAGATAAAAGCAAAAACACATAAAAACATTGGGTATTCCGAAACTCAGGACACATAGTCGAATCTACTTTGAAGGTCTATTTCATTAGCTTTTACAGATATTTTTCAAGTAAAAGTCACCATATTTTATACTTTTTTATAGTAAATGATATGATACAATCAAAATAATGACATCTAAAGAAAGCCATTGTTGTCCTAAAAATAATATATAACTTGGGTGGGTTTAGTAAACGAGGAAGAAAACAATTACAGCTAAACACGAGAACCGCAGAAATGCTAAAACAGCCATTGTCACGAAGAGTACAAAAAATAAAATCATCCATTGTCACGAAAGGGGTAATTTGCCTCTAGTCATCATGTTAGGTTTTTTGCTGAAACAGTTAAATAAGGGGGTAAACCTGGATGGTTAAACTTGGTTTGCTGATGTCGGGCTTACCATCACAACACAACCACACACTCTTGTCTTTGAGTATTAATACATAATTCATAATCTGTGCCATATGTATGTCTTTTTAAAATAGGAGGCAGATGAACAATTGAATTATATTTTCCAATGTTTAGCTACACCCAGTTAATTTTAGTAACATTATTAGTAAAACTAAATGATTCATCCCTTATCAGAAGGGCAGACAATTGCAGAAGTTATTTTAAAATAGCCCCTGCATCACTTGAACTGCATCATTGTGTAACCCGCGTTTAAGATCAGACTTTCTGAAAGTCTGCCTCCCTTGGAGTTTAGGTCACCGCCTTACTCAAGCACCAGGAGTGATTACCACGATAGCAGAGATATGCAAGCAGACAAAACAATAGAAAATATAAATATTAACAAAATGACTGGGCAGTTGTGAATATATTTGACCTGCTTGCTACAAAATGTCTATAGAAGATTTACAGGCTTCAATTTTAAAGGGACAACAAAGACTATGTTGCAATAAACGGACCATCTTTAAGAGTACTGGGGTATGCATGTCCTGCAACTGTAAGCAACATAAAATAACGGTTAAAAAAAAAAAAGATTTGGCCAAAGTAGTCCGCCCATTGTTCATGATGTAGATACTTAGGCCATAATCAGTCCTTGGTCTTGTCTGAAATTCAGGATAGAAAATAAATCTAAGAAAAAAAACACGTTTTATCCTTTGTAGCCTATAGCAGCAAGTTGCACCTGGACAACCATTTTATCTTTATGGGGGGACTTGTACTCTAGTTTTGTATCCTTTATTTATTGTCGTATGGTTCTAAGAAATATATATGTAATATTTGTTGCAAAATGAAATGTTTCTTAAATTTTAACTTTATCATTTATTTCTAAAGTTTCACACAAGTATTCACCTACTCATGATCGTCTACTAGTTGTGACCCTACTTCTTGTGACCTGGAAGCCTCTAGTCATCTCCCCAGAATGCTAAAGAATGACGGAATGGTCTATGCCATGACAAACTGTAAGGAATGCTGGGGAATGACCTCCTCTGTTCTTTTTGGGACTGCTGTGGGTAAAGTTCCTTCCCAACTGCTCCTCATTTTCCTGTTTGTTGTGTTATCATTTATAGTCACAGTTGGATTGTGTTATGTGGTAAAGGCAGGCTTGGGCTGATCATCTGGCACATCGAGCAAACACAACATGTGGCCTGTCATATCCAGCCGGCTATAGTGAATGGAATCTTTCTCTATGCACTCACAAATTGTCAAGATCACAGAGGCTCATCTACACCAATCCTTTTATTCCTCGGTTCTAAAACAAATGAAAAAATCCCAAGGGCACAGTATCATTGCTTATGCTTTGTATGCTTTTGAGACATACAGATACCAGGCATTGGATATTTTTTGCACAGGCACTTTTTGCATAGTATTTTAAGCACTTTTGATCTCTGGAATTATTTGAATATTTACCTCCTGAAGAAGCTGGGTACAACCCAGGGAAACACATTGAGGAACTTCAGATGGATGGCATCTACAACAGTTTATCTGTTTGCTGCTAGTTTTGTGCTGTTTACACATGGGATTGTGCAATATACACTATAAATACTAGTAGTAGTTGTCATGTGACAAAGAGAGTAATGCAAATATATGACCACAATAAAAGAAATAAGGAGGAACTGTCACATTTTAGAAAAATATAAAAATCAAGCAAAAAAATATAATTTTATGTCATTTTTCCTAAATTCCCCCACACCCAATGTGGACTACTTTTCAAAAAGTGTACATGGACCTGCAGTGCTTGATATCGCTTACATCATTGACATTATCTGACTTCTTCATGTAAAGGATTTTTTTTCTTGAAAAAATCCGAGCAAAGGTTAAAAGGAAGTATATAACTAAGCAAACACAAATACTTTGTGGTGATACACGTCTGTATTAAATGTATTGCATTGTGGCTCTCTTCTGATAACATTGAAGCTGACCATTAGTAGGAATCAAATGACTCATCCGTTCATCTATGGTCAAACTGTACAGTTTATATATTCTTACAGGTAAAACGCCCCATTGCATTTTATATCCTGACTCTCAATCCATTTCCCCTCTGTGACAAAAGTCATAGTTCTCATTCTAGACCTGCATCCATTCTTTCATTATGTCTTCATCTCTGTTGTTGTCGGGGTACCTTAAGGTAGAGGTCTGGGGTTGGTGATCTTTTCTCTATAGTCCAGCCATTCATTCATATAGAAATTATTCTAGAATTATTTTACTTATTGACATACAATTTCTATAAAGCTGGACAACATTTACATGTAAAGTGTCTCGTAAATACACAATTTTGAGACATAATTTTTCTGGCTAGGTCGCAATGAAAGCCGTAAATGGAGTTTGAATTTCATACCAGTATACCAGAACAATTATCAGGCCTTGATTCGTTAGCGTTGCCTATCTGAAAGGAGTCCCAAGTTTAACCTTGGGATAAACATTGCCAGAATAGGTGGTTTAATAAGCAAATTACGTCAACAATTCAAACAGGTTAATTATAAGATCAGCAGTTTATCCTAGGACACCTGCTGGTAAGCATGTCCTGGTTTGAATACGGAACCTCAGACACTGAAATAAATAGCTTTAATTGAAAGCTGCATTTTTCTGGTTTTTAAGAGCAGCAAATAGGCTCAGTATACCTGCAAAGCTAACAATAGAATCAGTAACAACTAACTTATGAATATTTTCTGTGTGATATCCAATAGATCAGCAAAATGTGATTGATGCAGAATCTATTCAGTACCAGTTAATCCCCTCTCATAACCGATTGGAGCTTAAAAAATGGGATTAAAATATGGTTTGTATGGTAAATTTTTATGATCATCATCTTAATGCAGAAAAGGAAAAGCATAAAAAAATAAAATCATCAACTTAGGATTTTTCACCAAGAATGAAAAAGATGACCAACAGTTGACTTAAGAATCATATTTATCTAACAAAAATAAGAATGAATAATTGTTAAATTCAGTGGCGGGGATACTATTTTTTTTAAAGTGGGAGATGGGATAGATTTATTAGTTCAGTTTTTGGATTTGTTCCCTTGGAAACAGTCCTGAAAACAGAAGTTGCAAGAAACAAGCCGATATTTATTGTTTCCAATACATTTTGAAATTTTTCTGTTAATCCGTACAGATCTGTGGTACCGAAATCAAATAAATTGGAGTAAACAAAATAACGGTTATATTCCTAATGAAGCATTACAAGCAAATCTGGCCTGTGAATAAAACACGCTGTGTATCTTAAATTTAAGGGCACATGTGGTACAAAGCCCAAGTAAAACATTGTCACTGTATCAGCCAGATGGATATAAAATCCTTGTATTGACTTTTAAACCAAGAGCTTCATGATTTTAGTTAACTTTATTTGCATTTTTGCTAACAAACCATGTTTATGAGGGGTGAATATGTTTACATGTAATCGAATTTAATTCCCTTAATTAAAAATGTGGTTATTGAAAATGAAATGCAGTTTTTCTAATAGGCTATCAATAGTCCATGGAAGATGTACGTTAATATGAACTATTTATATATACTCTATATATATATATATATATGGTATATATAGTATCTCACAAAAGTGAGTACCTCCTCACATTTTTGTATGATGAGGGGGGTGTATCAGTTTGTTTTTTAGACATTAATGGATGTGTGTTAAGTTATTTTAAGCAAACTCACTGTTATACAGGCTGTAACACTACTTTACATTGTAGCAGAGCGTCATTTCTGGAGTGTGTCCCATAAAAGATTATATATAAAATATTTACAAAATGTTATATTATATATATATTACATAATACACATATATATACTCAAGATTTATACATTTACAGTTAAACTTAAATTCCAAAACAAAGTGGAGGCATTATAAGACTATAAACCCAAAAGGTTTTCTTGGCTGGAGGCTGAAAATGCGTAATACACTTTTAAGATGTTGTGTGTAATATTGATTTTGGCATCCTTCCTTATTCACAGAGGAAAGTCTTCAAGGACATACGTCATTTCCTTGATATAATTGTTTTTATGCCAACTGTAACTTCTGAGCCACACACAATGCATCCATTGTTTTCTATATGTCGTTGGAGCATCCATTCATTTGGTTATATACGCACTTTCTAACTTTGGACAGGAAGGAGTTGGCTGTGATTAGCAACTTAGTCCTTTCCAGCAACGGCGGACCACCGAGGTTCCCCCTAATTTTTAGTAGCTGGTGTGCACAAAAATCTTATGTTTTGGAAATTGTTTTCCTGTTATTAATGTATACACGCACTGAATGCTTGTGCAAATATAAGATAAGTTTAAGATAAGTTTGGCACAACTTCTCTCTCATAACTTTTATAACTGCCATCACATCCAGAGCTCCTGTGTCCCCTTCTCACTGTGCTACAACTCTTTTCCTCCTCATGTAATTCGGATATAGATCAAATAAACATCATGTGGAAACACAGCATTTCAGGTATAGATTGACTCAATAACACACAAACCCAGCCTTGTAGGTATGGGTACGGAATCTGTCGGCGCTTTATAAGTAAAGTTTAATAATAATAATAGACAAACTGAAGAATTACACGCAAACGCAGCACTGAATGTATAGCTAAAAAAAAGAATGCATGAAACTGCTAAATTGAAGACATAGATCACAGGTCGCACACCCCAAAGGCCAACCCTGGCACGCAGATTCCATCTACAGGACCTGCCCTGTAACCCAGATTGCATTTACAGGACCTGCTCTGGAACCTAGATTACATCCACAAGACTTACCCCAGCTCCCAGCTTGCATCTAGAGGACTTTCCCAGCACCCAAATTGCAACCACAAGACTTGCCCCATCACCCATATTGCACCCACAGGACTTTCCTCAGCACCCAGATTGCGCACACAGGAGTTGCCCAGGCATCCAGATCGCACCCTGAGAACTTGCACAGCACCCATAATACACACAGACGCAGGTCTTGCCCAGATTGGATCCACAGGATTTACTCGGCACCCGGATTGCACCTACAGCAGTCTCCTCTCAGTCAGGGCTCCTCTCAGTCTGACTCAGTCGCACCGTTTATTCATTCTATAGACTGTCAAAATAGGGATAGGCAGGACAGCGGGACAAAGACCGAAAATTGGGACCGTCCAGCCTAAATCGAGACTGTCCTGCCTAAATCGGGACAGTTGGGGGGCATGGTAAAATGCCAAAATATTATCATACCTGCCCATGCTGCCAGCACAACATGGTAAGAGCAGGATAGATATAACATTTGAGGCCCTGTTCAAGACTGTCATAGCTGCCATACTCCAGACAAGGGTTTATGTACTGGTGAATGTCCCTTTTATTTGCATGCAAAGTATGGACACGGATGGTACAGAGCTACTTTGGTACTCAAGCCTTGTGTATAAAATTCCATCTCCAAGCTTTACCGTGGAGGGGTGAAGTTAGTATACTTGCATTATATGTGAACCTAAATAAGAAGTTACCTTTAAATGAGTAGTCAGTCTGTGCTTTTCAAACCCTGGCAGTCCATTCCAGAGATATGTGCTGGATTTCCTAGGAACTGGCTGCAAAGGATTTGTTTACGCTCTACCTACCCACTTAGGCAAAAAAGAAAAAAAAATCCCCATTGTGTGAGGAAAGAATATATGAGATGAAAGGTAATCATCAGAGAAGGAAAGTGAGTCATTACTATTCATAGTAGATTGGGTGACCATCACCCAAAAAAAAGGTGGAAATGTTTGCCCAATTTCCTGCAAATGATTACAGTTTGAAAAAAGCCAAGAGCTGTTTTGACATCACATCAATGTCAGAGATGTATGTAGTATTTTATTTCCACAGCAGAAAGCACAATTTGCTTGTGGATGATGAATTCCATCTTGCCATTCTCGGACTGGGATAATTTTGTTTTAGTTACAAAGCGCCCAGGTTTTTTTTGGGATAGTCCTGCCAGTAACACCTATGTGCTATAGGCTGAATCTGCAGAAAATTACATGTTGTATAAATGAGTTGCTGGGAAGTAATTGTGGGGACTGGAATAGTTAACAATATTTAACAAAACCCAGCACTGATCCGGAAGTTAAAGGTGCTTCCAAGTCAGTTGCTGTCATTTAAGGCTCTGCTGCAGTTCAAACACACTCTAATAGGCGCGATTTAATCATTATGACATGATATCCCCTCCCCCTCCCATTAGTGGCAGCTTTTTTCAGAGGGAGAAAGAGGGGTCATCCAGGGTAAAAAAAACAACCCAAAAAACAGACATACACAAATTGTTAATAACAGAAAAATACATTATTACTTTTTAATACATCATTATTACTATTTGATCAATTATCAGTGACACTTTAGGTCATTGATTATTGATTGGTCTGCTAAATGTCAATGGCCTAAACTTTTCACTTACAAGCGATCTGACGACAGTTACATAACACAATCCACTAACAGGCTCCCGGCGCTATCCCTTAATCTAGCCCCTATGCTAACTGATATATATATATATATATCATTCACTAAGGTTTGCGTGCTAGTTGGCTCTGAGGCACTAAATACATAATTAAAAAAAAATAGCCCTAAACAGAAGGAAGGAGATACACCAAAAACAACATTTAAAAATGCCCCAAAGCCCGGGGAAGGAGAGACACCAAAAACAAACAAAAATCCAAAATCCATGGAAGGAGAAGTATGAGATTTCTTTGTGCTTTCTTTCCTGCCCCAATATAAGGCATCCATCCCAAAATGTGCATAACACGTTAAAAGATAGAACAAAAACCTATTTGGTGTTCTAATTTTGACCCAACAACATCTAAAAAACATGCATGTTGTATTTTGCTGTACTCAGAAGGTGTTACAGAATACAAATCAAAAACGATCAAGAATTTATACTTTTGTTTAGCAGTTTTGCCTTTTTAAAGCCACTTTTACAACCCAACCTCTAGTATATCACATTTTAAAAAAACTAGTTTGAAGTACATCATTCATATTTAGCATAGTAACAACCACAAATAGATGGAAATACCAGGCATAACATATGTTTCCAAAATCAGAACAAATACCTAAATACATTTTGTTTATTATTTGCACTGGTTATGTATAATTTTTATAGACTTTTTCTATTTTTTTTTAAAAAATCATACTAAATGATGGTTTGTATTGTGACACTGTACAGCCCCAGTGAGGTGTTCTGTTTGTATATAGTGCAAATCTTGTGTATAGGTCCCTGGGGTGGAGCGTTTGGAGAACAGGCTGGGTTTGAATGAGACAGGAGTTGGGCATTAAAAACCCCTGGAGACTCGGGGTGGAAGAGACCAACGCCTCCTTTCATAATGAAGGTGGAAAGGCACAAAATATGTATGTCCCATACTCCTAATCAATGTTTGGCTTAGTATATAGGGTTATGCTGCATTATTTTCAATGTCTGGCTCAATGTATAGTGATAGAGATTACGCTGTACCACCGCCGTGCCTCAGTATATAGTGATAGGTGTTATGCTGTACCACCGTCAGTACGTGCCTCAGTATATAGCCCCCCCCCCAACCTTACGGTGCTTACATTAGTCCCGGGGCTGCTTAGTCTGGGCAGTGTGTAGAGCTTTACGAGATTCGCGTAGACAACTTCCGCTGCAGCAAGGAGGAGGTGCGGTTAGCAGCGGAGGTTGTCTGCGTCCATCTTGCAGACCTTCCCCGGCTGTCAGAGTTCCCCGGCCGCCCAGGTGCGGTGAAATCTGATCCCTGAGAGCTGGGGAAGGTCTGCACGAGGCAGAGTGCTCTATGAAATGCCTTTTAACCCCCTTAATGCCACTCTGCCTCAGAAATGCCTTTTTAGCCCTCTATACGCCACTCTCCTCCTGACGAATGCCTTATAACTCGCCTATATCCACTTCTGCCCCTAAATATGCCTTTTAACCCCCTAAAATGACAAGAGTGGCATTTATAGGGGGTAAAGGCCAACTAGGGGTCAAAAGTACATATCATGGGATCACAGAGTGGGCATTTAGGAGGGTTTAAAAGGCATATCATGGGGCACAGTGGCATATAGCGGGTATTGGGCATTTCTGGGGCAGAGTGGCAAGCCTGGCGGCAGATATGCATAACTGGGCGGCAGGTTGGAAAAAAAGGAAATAAAAACAAAATATTTTCCTCAATCTTAGCTTTTATTAAAAAAATAGTTCACATAGTTTACATGAATTAACATTTACTGGTAAAAAAAAAAATTTTTCCTATAGGGTGGTCTTATATTCAGGCTTTTTTTCATAAATTAATATTCAGTTTTGGGGGGGTCGTCTTATAATCAGGGTCATCTTATAATCGAGCAAATACGGTAGTGTTAGGTGTTATGCTGTACCACCGTCAATGTCTGCCTCAGTATGTAGTGATAGGTGTTATGCTGTATCCCATCAATGTCTTCTATAGTATATAATGATGTTATGTTGTACCTGTCAATGTTTGCCTAATGATAGAAGCTATACCGTTTTAAAGTGTGTGTGTGCCACATACAGGATCCGCCTCCGGTGCCAAATACTTTAGGTACGCCCCTGCTCCCAGGGTAAGGAGAAGTCCTAAAGAAGATCCCTGAGCCAAGTGTGGCAAACATGCCTGGACCCATGTGTACTGCCCAGGGGAGGTTTCCAGAGCCTAGCTTAGCTATGTCTGGCAGGAAAGTGAAATGAGTTGTTAGGCTGGTCAGTCTAGGCCGGAAACGGATAACCAGAGAGGGCTCCAATGCTTAAGATCCCTAAAAGTGACACTTATGACCCTCATGCTAAAGGTCATAGGATATATAATTATTATTTCAAAATTTGTGGGGGTAAACTAAATGAGTGGATAAATACATAATATATATACATGAATTTTGACTGTACAGAGTGAAGATGGTAAGCCCAAACACCAGACTCAAAAATGAAAATTCATACAATGACAGCTTTTTACACATTGCCTGCTTATTCTCCCACCAAGTTCAAGAATGTGGCTTCCTGTTTCCTGTTTGATAAATGTGATATATACAATGTGAAACCAGCCTGAGGTTGATGTGTTAAAGGCTTACTGGGTTTCTGTAGTGTTCCACATCTTGATACATTATTACATTTCGGTTCCAGAACAAAGCTCATTAAGCACATAACTTGGCACTATGGTTTTCATCTTTTGTGAAAAACAAATCAGTGTGATATTACAAATACTAGGGGCAGTTAGCGTGGGATCTGTAATCTCTTAAGAAATCTGTTACAAATGGCAAAAACAATATAGTTATATATATAATATATTATTGAGCTATAACTGAAATTGATCAAAATGTGTTAAAAGTGGCTACACGTTTCCTAAAATACCAATACAATAACCCCCAAATTACCCTTGAGTTTAATGAATACCATGCCTTATTCCTTGGAAATCAACGTTATTAACTAGAATCTTTCCGTGAAATAAGTATTCCAGGTAAAGTTGAGCAAACTTAAACAGAGATTAAATATAACCCCAAATGAAAAAAATTGTGTAATGTTACTCTGCCTCCTTGTCGTGACTCCATACAACCTTGGGTAACTGTGTCATTTCAAGTGATACACCGGCATGCACCTTTAGTCCTGATCAGGTACAGCAAAGTTATTCCCCTGTTTTCACATATCTCTCTAATATTAGCAATAACTAAAATCAAGAAAAGTGAACCTAACTTTTTATGATACTGGAAGGGGCAGTCATGCCTTTTTTCTTTTTTTCTTTCATCAGTGAAGCCACATAGCATGGGTAGGGGGGGGTTTCAATATTATATATTTATTTTCAATTCTCCACAGTTATTGTTTTTTTTTCCAAATGCTAGATGTTTAGTTGTCCAGTGGCATCTTTCCTTTTCGAGCATATTAACAGATAATTACTATGAGATTAGTTATTCTCTTTTCTTTCATCTAAATTATTTTGTCTTGTTATTTTTTAGTTAAATGTAATTGCTGTGGATAATGTATTTACCAGATATTATAAGCATGCAAAAGTAAACAAGGCAAATGGTTATACATAGCTTTGTGAAGATCAGTTCAATAACCAGATGGCTTTTGGAACAAAATAATTTTATTTCCTATGGCTACAAGATATGTCAGTGTAATGAGCCAGACACAAGAGAATCTGCTTTGTTTGGTGATTAAAATTGATCCACTCTTATGTATAACAAATATACATTATTAACTATTTTTCTGGGCAGGGAATGCAGCTTCCCCTGATTCATCACAGGTAAGCCCAGCATGAAGGAAAATAGGCCCCTTCTTTCACCTTACTTTTAACTCTTTGGAGCCCACAACAAAGGAAGTCCTTCAAGCTTAAGTCAGCAGTCCCTCCTCCTAATTGGCCCAAGTCCTTTCTCTGAGTAGTGGTGAAGTGTTTAGCCACATTCACTCCCTGCCCAATTCCTGCCCACTAAAAGATGTCTAGGCCTAGCATAAGTATATATTTATGTTAGACTTGTACATTCAGATACTTACAAATTAAAATTTTAACTAAATTTGCCAAGTTTGTCAATTTGTACACATTTGAACAAGGAGGGACCCCCAACGAAACAAACGAGAAAAAGAGCAAAGGGCTCTGAATTTTTCCTTTTAATTTCTTTGTTTTTTGCATGCAGCCTCATTCCCTCTCTCATTGCTTTTTTCAAACTCAATCAAGGGAGAGGGTGTGCCCAGACACTCCACCATTTTGCCAAGGTTCACCAGAAAGCCAGAATCATGAAGACAAAGGTGCTTTTCTGCACCTCTATTTCTCAGGACATCTGTCTTCATTATTTTGGCCTCTCTGTGGACTTCTACAAACAGCCACTGGAACACCCTCTCCCCATTGCTGTAATTGGGGGAGAGCACATTTTTTTGCTCAAATTCACCAGAAGGCCATGTCCAGTTGTCCATGGAGAACCTTTTTTTCGATTTTTTTTTAATGAGAATCACAATTACATAAGTCAATTTAAATATTTGTGACCTATGTTATGGTTTGTACAGAAATAAGGAGGGGAGTTAGATCTGAGTCACAAATGTGATATTTTATTGGAGTGAATCACGATGAATGATTGTTACAGAGTTAATAATAAACATTTAATATATGTGCCATAAAAGCCCCCTGTTGTGCAGTGGCTTGTAACCTTATGCAGTCCTTGGTGTCAGTGTTCATTTAAATCACAGGATTTATGAATTCCCACAAAAGACTGATCCCCAGTACAAAGGACACATCTATTAGAATTCCTTTTAAATGAGTTTAAATAGGCATTTGCTGTTTTAAGTCACAAAAGACACATGTAACAATACAAAGGATTGGGTAGTGACATTCAAGTTAAATTGAAAGATTTACTTTATGGTATAGGGTTCAGGAAAGGTCTTATTTAGTTTGGTGGTAAACATTATCAACTAAGTAATTTGTATAATAAAAACATAATGGCGGGTGGCATTAGAGGATTGCGGTGTAGTCCTTTATTAGTTTAAAGAATAAGAATGATTTACAAAAAGAGCTATATACAGGCACAAAAGGAATAGAAAGACAATGGTAACCGTCTGCAATGCCTTGTAATGCTACATGATGTGGAAGAAGTGCCAACTTTAATGTGAAAAAAATGAAAATGACATTTGAAACAGAAAAGTAAAAAGGGGTGCAATAGTTTATGTGACTACACATATTACTGAGCTAGCACTAGCAATTTATATTACCAGCATTAAAAAGCAAGAGACATTTTTAAATTAGGTTTGTGTGGTTAACCAGAGTTCACGATTACCCTACTTTCTACTGCCAAATGCTGCAAAAGTTTATTGACACCGTTTTGGTCTCCAGCAGTGCAGAATATAATGATGCTCGGAATATGTGGCAAAAATAAATGTGATCTATTGTGCTTGCAAAAACGTTGCCATGAGCTTATACGTTTACAAAGCACAAGAATAAAACATCCATTATACAAATTATACTGGATTGATGTAACTTGTTTTAAGCAATTCACAAGTTACCAAAATACAATACTTTAAATGCCCCAAATAAATAAATAAATGATGAAAAATATTAATTATATATTGCTTCCTGATTAGTTAGTTGTTATCTCAGACTAGGCATTATAAAATGATAGTTACAGGCAGCAACAACAATCAATTGTTGATTTACTGAGATTCAAGTAACAAAGTTGCATGTTGCACACATCTCTTTAACTATAATGGGAACTGTGTTTATGTAACAAATGTCCACATACAAAGCGTAATCTGTCCCTAATATAACAACCCGTGGGATATGTACCCCACCAAGTACTTCCAATGAAGCCAGTGACTTCAGTATAAGGCTTGAGATTGACAATTCTTAGGGCTGCATATATCAAAGCTTTGCTATTCTGGGTTTGGCTTATCCAGCAGAAACTTACAATTGGTTTCTATGGTGTTTGGTAACCATGGTATAGGGAATTTTGTTGGAAAAATACAAATATGATGGTAAGATATGACAGATAAAAGTTGACTAGCCAACATGATCATACACCTTAAACAATAACATATTTGAATGCTAATTAAACATTACAATAGGGGGAACTCTGTTGTTTGTACAGTGGCTGTTCCAGTGTCAATGGTGTATTAAAATACCTATGTTTAGTGTGTTCATTCACTTTCTTACCATTGTTCACCTCTTCCTCTTTGGGTTAGGCAATGTAATGTTCACATCTGATACCAATCTCCATAGGAAATGCACCTTTGGGTTTTACAGCTTGTGATTCAAATCATTTGAGGCTTATTCCTTTTTAGCACAGACTTTTCTTTCCTGGATTTCCTCTGGCCATAACGTTTCCTTGCATGTTATATCCTGAAATCAAATTACAATGACATCTGAATATGAAACCGCCTGGGTAGTGGATAATACATGTACGTGTCTGTTTTTATAGATACACAAGATGCTCCAGATTAATTCCTTCTTTAGTGTGTTGACTGGCCATTTATAAATTGCCGAGGTGCAAAAAATAGAACAATTTTACTTAATCCTACATTAAGACAACAGAAGAAAGTGAATTGAAGTAGCCTTGAATTCATACAGAGGAAATACCAAGCCTATCTGATGTATACGGAATGTTTATTAGCTCTTAGCAATGCCTTTTATTATATAAATAAAAATTGTTACGTGCAAGCGCTGTTTTTTCTTCAGCTTGTTTTTTTTTTTTTTTTTTTTTTTAATTTTTTTTTTTTTTTTTTTATTTTATTATTTATAAATGACAATACAGATATATACGTAGTACATGAGACATTTCATTCTTACATCGTACAAGCAGTATTACTATTATATTTTTACAGCATTCATAAATCCAGACCGTGGCAGAACCTCTTTTTCGAGGAGGGAGAAAGAAGAGAGATAGTGATAATATTTTTAAACCTATTAAAAATATAATAATTTGATAATTGCCAGGATTGTGTGGGAAAAGTGAAGAAGAAAAAATAAATAAATAGATAAATAAAAAATATATAGAATAAATAAATAGGATAATAATTAATTTTTGTTTTAATATATTTGATTATTTAAAGAGATCCATCTATGCCATGGAGACCATATAGCATCATAGTTCTTAATATTATTATGGATTCGATAGAAGTGTTTCTCCATTGTGTATTGATAGTTTATCTGGGCTATAATCTGGGACCATGATGGAGATTGATCCAATTTCCAATACCTTGCTATACAAATTTTAGTTGCTGCCAAGATATTAATTGCCAAGTATGATTTCGCTTTATTTTCCCAAGGTAAATCTATGTGGAAAAGAAAAATTTGCGGAGACAATATCAAATCCATCCCGAATAGACATTTAAATAGGCTGGAGATTTCAGATCTCAGATTTATAAGTTTGTCACAGTCCCACCAAATATGCATCATAGACCCCAATTCTACTTTACATCTCCAACACTTATTAGAGGTAGCATTATACATTTTATGTAATGACGTTGGAACATAATACCATCGATGAAGGAGTTTATAGTATTGTTCTTGAAGGTTTATACAGTGTATCGCTTTCCTTAGGTTATTCCAAGCTTCACACCAAGTATCAAAAGGATAAACAGCCCCTAGATCTCTTTCCCATTTCAGGATGGTATTTGGTTTGTCTAAAGTAAGCTCTTGGTCCAATATATTATTTAACCGCGAAATTAGTTTTTTTTTATAATGCTTACTTATAAACTTATCTAAGTTAGTCGAAGGATTTAACGAATTAGTTTTAATATAGTTTCTAATCCTTAGATAGGAAAATAGTTCCTTGCTTGGGAGATTATATTTAACTTGAAGTTCTTTAAATGAAATCAAATCAGGAAAAGAGCTAATATCCGATATTGTGTCAATACCTTGCGAAAACCAAGATCTTAAGTCGATATCTTTTATCATACTTTGTACAGCTACCAATGGAGTAGACAACGAACAGGGTTTCGTAGTGCCAAATCTTTTCTTAAAAGTAGTCATATTTCTCAATATGTTTAAGATAATGGGGTTAGAGATCTTTAAACTATTTATATCCTCTATACTGGTCCAGTATAAAAAAGATGGATCTAAGTTGTGACATTTCCACCTTTCATAATTATACCATGGTAAGTCCAATTTCCGTTTAATATCCCAAGCTAAAAAGTGATTAAATAGGCACGTTTGATGTAAATTGCTAAGATTAGGAAAATTAAGGCCAACTCGCGAAAGAGTTCTGGTAAGAGTGGAACGTAGAATTCTAGGTTTTTTACCCAACCATACATAGGATGTAAATAGTTTTTCAAATTGATTTAAAATTTTCAATGGAACTGGTAAAGGTATTAGTCTAAATAAGTAGATCAATTTTGGGAGAACATATGATTTTAATGTATTAAGTCTGCCCATCCAGGAAATTTCCAAATTCTTCCATTGGGTAAATTGAGTTTTAAAGGAGTCTAAAAGAATCGTATAATTATTAACTATAATGTCTGTAAGACTCTGATATATTTTAATACCCAAATAATCAACCGACATATTCTTAATATTTTCAAACCGAAGATGATCCATATTAAAGTCGATAATTTGTGATTTATTTAAGTTTAATTTGTAGTTAGAATATATTGCGTAATTATTGATACATTCCAAAGTCTCTGGAAGAGAAGTTTCGGGGGAAGCTAAGGTAAGGAGAATGTCATCGGCATATAAAGAGATCTTATGCTCATAGGGGCCTGTTCTTATACCGGTAATTTTATCCGAACGTCGTATTGCTGTCGCAAGAGGTTCAATTGAAAGAACATACAGTAAGCTGACATCTGCCTTAGAGATGCTAAAGTTAACCTAATATCCCATTTGTATCAAGGGCTATTCATATATAATATTTTTTACATTCAAACAGCTATTGGGCAGTATAACTAAGATTAATTAATGTAATGTGTGTGTAAGTGCAAGTAATGTAATCCTCTGATACCTTGTCACTTTTTTTCTGTCCCTTTGTTCACAGATTTAATTATTCCCATGGCTGTCACATTCCTGCAAGTAGTATTGCAAAAACTTTTATATATTTTTTTTTAAAATTGAAGTTTTGGAGTGGTTTCCCTTGTTTTTGAGCCTATGACAAATCACCCAAACTAATGGCCAACTAATGTTGGAGCATATATTTTTTTAAAATGGGTGAAGCATAACATAACAATTTCAGCCTTTTAAAATATGTATTTATACATATTACTATGATTTCCATTACCTGTGTATACTATTTTGATTTTCACACTTCATTTTGCACACCAATGTATTACCCACCATTTACCCTTTATTGACTAACATGAAAAATATTGTCCTCTATTTAGTCCGATTCTGACAAAACCTATTTGAAATTAAATACTGTATCGATCCAATAGGAGAAAGAATTTGGATGATGGTGATATAGCAAACATAGAGAAAGATGTAGAGTCACCTATGTATATATATATACAAAGTGGTAAATAAAAAATAAAACTGTATAGTCAATTTAACTGCAGCGCCATTCATTTCTCACTGTTGATTCATTCTTTAAAATTCCTTTAGGCATATGACTGTCTAGCTAAATGGCAAATCAAGTAAATAATCAATAGTTAAATGGCTTTTATAATCCTTTTCTCAAAACCAGGCACAAGGTGGATTATTGATTTATAGCCTGACATCAAGGACAATGTAGGCTATTCTGACAAAGGGGAATTCTGACAGAGAAATGCATATATTTATTTGAGCATTTAGTTGTCTGCTCAATACCACGTAGCACTAAAAAGACTTTTGTTGAGTTTTGTTTCATATTTTCTCCAATAAACACATATATGCAGGCTGCCACTGCCATGTGATATTTTGGGTGACATCAGTGGCGACTCTAGAAA